>CABHPH010156314.1:46640-63854 GCA_902168325.1 Peromyscus nudipes
GTGGGTATGGCTGAGAGAGAAAGTGTGTGCCTGAGTGGGTATGGCTGTGAGAAAGTGTGTGTCTGAGTGGGTATGGCTGAGAGAAAGCGTGTGCCTGAGTGGGTACGGCTGCATTCCAACAAAACCTTATCAGAAAAATAGGCTGCATTTTGTGGAACCCTGGCCTAACAGCCCATGGGAGGGAACTGAGGATCAAAAACTGCCCCAAACTTACCGGCCAGATAGCCATGTCCCCCACACGCCTCACGGCACTCCTGGATCCCCTGTTGGGCTGTCCAGGAGGCTAGGGGCTTGCCAGCTGATGCCAGGGCGTGGATCTCACGTCCAAGCTCCGCCTGTGGAGAGAACCCAGTGAGAAGAGGTGAAGACAGGTTCCCACAAAGTTCATGGATGCATACTGACCATGACCATCTGCAGAGGGCCACAAATTAGGGGCGGAGATTGGCACAACACTGCACAACCAGAGCAGCCCTCTGAGGAGAGGGAGGGCTAGGACCATGCTCATGCAGATGTTTGGTGAGGGCTTGGCAGCATGGGCACTCCTGGGCCTGCCTTCCTGAAGCTCACATCTGCTTCATACACATCCTCATTTCTACTTCACCAAAGGCAATGCCTGCTACACAAAATTATCCATTTAGCCAGCACTGTCTGTCTCAACTGAGGAGAGTTTCAGTTGCTACTGTGCCTGGCCGGGTTCAACCACATGGTTTCAGAAAGAAAAAACAGGCAGGTTACAGACTCACTAGGGAAAGCATGGTGGCCCCACCATGTCAGCAGCACCCCTAAGGAGCCTGTTCCTTTCCAGAGAACCATGCCAGCATGTGCAATGCTCCACCTCTCACCCCAGATCTGTGCTGGGCATCCCAATGCAGCTCTTCTGACAGACTGTTTAGGATAGAGTACATAGCCGCAGTCTGCAGCACTTCTCATCTGCTTCTAGACCCATGTCTTTTGGTTCACATCTGATTTCCACTCGGGGGTAGCACAAGGAGGAACAAACACCAACCCCTAGGCTACCATCAGAGAAGCTGGCAACGGACTTCCTGTGCAGAGCAGCTGACCCAGTGGGGCTGCATGCCCACTCACTTCTGGCACAAACCCTGGGCTGTCAACTCGGAGAGAGTGGATTCAGAACTCTGTAGAGTTGTTTATGAAAAGACAAGAGCAGAGACATCCTCTGAGGGTGGCAACGCACAGTGTGGAAACATTGTGCTCTCAGAAGCTGTGAGTTCTGCTCTGCCAGCACCTCCCTAGGAAATGGGGGGATGGATGTAGCCCAAACTGCAAGTCACTGGGCAAGCCAAACCCCAAGCTGGTGGGGCAGCTGAAGGAATTCACACAGGCTCTCTTCCCACAGCCAGCTGCTTTTGTTTGGCTCCAGTGCTGAAATGGGCTGCTCAACCTTGGCAACGGTAAAACAGATGCTCACCTGCCTGGCACTGTGGTTTCCCTTGAGCAGTTCGTACTGTAGCCCTATCAGGTCCAAGAAGAGCGTCTTAGAGAAGTGGTCCAAGGCATAGGCAGCTGCCAGGTATGGAAGTAGGCGCCATTGCTGAGGAAACAAGACACACGACAGGTACTCAAGAGGGGCTGGCCCAGTCAGTCAGTCTACACTGACCCTGGGAACCTGGAGCCAGCTTCCTTAGGAATGAAGGAAACCATTGCTGGTGCCAGTTCAGTTCAAGACAGGCATCGATTTTTAATGCTTATTTTATGTGCATGAATGTTTTGCCCGCATGTACTACATATATGCACTTCATGTGCAGCTGGTACCCAAGAAGGTCAGAAGAAGGTAGCAGATTCCCCAGGACCTGGAGTTACAGATGGTTGTGAGCCACCATAACGTGCTGAGAATCAAACCCCGGTCCTCTGGAGGAGCAGCAAGTGCTTTAAACCACCAAGCCATCTCTTCAGCCCTTGCACCATACTTCTTGAATCCATGAAAGGTGATCAGTCCCCCTGGGGTGCGGGGACCCACACACCGCACCTGACACATGGCATACACCCACTGCTGGATGGTCAAATGGAGGAAGAGATGAATGGGTTGGAGGGGATAGGTGGCGCCCGAAAGGGACCCAGTGAGCCGCCACCACAGCTGTTCCATGTGTGCAAAGTGTCAGGCATTATGTCAGGAGTTTCCGCGTGCCAACTCTGTAAGCCTTCTGCAGCCCAAGGAAGTGGCAGCATCAGCGAGGGCCTTGGTTAGAGCTCCTTAGCCACTGGGCTGCCCTTGGCACCCAGAGTAGTCAACATGGGAACAAGGTTGGCAGCATAGTAGGGCCCGTGGGCCACCCAGGCATAGTGAGACATTTTTTAAAAATATTTGTTTCCTAACCAGCACGTTACCAACATAAGAGGAAAGTGAAGAGAAAGGGTAATTCTGTCTCATTTCCTCGGACTGTCACTCAGACACCTACTTAATGCAGCACTCAGCACAAGACCTAAGCCAGATTTAGCAACCAGGTCACCTACCTGACCCTTGACCCCATAAAGACTGCCCCTCTGGCTGCAAAGGGCACCCAACTGAATAGGACATGCAGTGGGGCGCTGACTGCACAGGGTATGCAGTGGGGACCACAGGGGTGGCTGTGATGTGCCCCTTTCCACTCGTGGCCTCTCTGCTTTGCCCTGGTGCTGCCTCTGAGGATGCAAGGCTGGGTACCACTTCTGCTTTAAATGCCAGAGTGTTTAAAGGGCTGTGCTCACCTGCTGCTTCCAGAAATGACTTCCTCAGGGCCATTTCTTAGGGATGGGACAGATAAGTCAAAGAATGTAGCCTGACCCAGAACAGCATCACCTGCCAGAGCAGGGTGACCTCATCTGCACAGTGAGCAGGCTTGTACCTGCCACCAGCGTCCTTGGCTCTCCTCCGCCCGTGTGCCTCCTTTTGAGCATACATAGGCCTTTTTCATTAAAAGCCACCCCAAGGCCCTGGTGCCTGGCAGGTGCACTCTTGCCCACTGTTGGATTCTCAGGGCAGCCCCTAAGAACTCTCACCAACTCCCAGGGATCAAGAACAGAGAGCAGGAAACGATGCAGAGGGCCAGTACCTGCAGTGGATATTCAAGGACAGGAATTTCTTCCTCATCTGTGGGTCCAAACTGACACCGAGTGGCTGAGAATCGGATCGCTATGGACACTGCCAGCTTCAGGTTGACCACGGACATGCCAATAATGGCGATGCGTCCTGAGGACAGACTGCCCAAGGATGCTCCGAAACGCTGCCGGACATCCTGGGGAAGAAAAGCAGTGTCACATGTCAGCTAGATGTTATGCAGCCTCAGAGAATGTCCCAAAGATGAAAGTGTACCCCAGATGCATTGTGAGGAGAGGAGAGGCCTCCCAGCTGCCCAAGGAGGGAGCTCTGAGTAGAGAAGTACTGTGACTGAGCCCTGTGGGCTCCTTTTCTTTGTGACCTGTGAACTGGCCATCTGAGGTCACTGTGCCCTGCCTTTTCCTGGATGGGCACCAGAATGCAGGGTGGTCCAGCAGGGGGCTCCACATCTACCAGGCACTCTGCTGGGGCAATGGCTCCTTGGAGCCCAGCTGCCAAGCTCCTGTGTTCCAGCCTTCACTGTCAACTCCACATCCATCCTGCTCTTCACCGTTAGGCAGAAGCTGTGCTCAGTGGTGGTGTGGGACAGTCCGGTGTCCTTGCTCCCTGTCCCCTGCTGCCGCTCTGGATTACTGTTTGGGTCCTTCTTCCAAAACAGTGTAGTGTGTGTGACCGTCTTCCAGGCAGGGAACATCTGTCACACTCTCATGTAGAGAAGACAGTTTCGTTGGCATTAAAGTGTTCAAATTTGCCAGGTGATGGTGGTATACGCCTTTAATCCTAGCACTTGGAAGGCAGAGGCAGGCAGATTTCTGAGTTCGAGGCCAGCTTGTTCTACAAGAGTAAGTTCCAGGACAACCAGGGCTACACAGAGAAACTCTGTTTTGAAAACACAAAACAACCAACCAAAACGTTCACATTCAGTGGCACACCGGAGGGATAGAGGTTAACGTGGTGGTTATTCACCTGCATCCGACAGCATGGTTTCTGAACCTTCTCTCTAATGACCCTATTTTTTCCTTGTGTGTCAGTAGATAGCATTTTCCTCATTTCCTCTTTGGAACAACACAGATCCTCTTCAGCAGTCTTTCTTTCTCTAGCTGGGGACATTTGTCTGTCACTTCCCTGAGCCTTGCTGTGGTAGGCAGGACACTCACCTCTCCAGGACCTTCCACTACATTCTTTCTTCCAAGTCTTTGACACTATGGTAAATTGTAATTGGTTGTTTTTGTATTGTTCTGTGTCTTACGTGGCTTCTTGGCTCACAGGGCTAATTTCTCTCAAGCAATTTAGTTGCATTTGTTCTTGCATGCCCACCAGGCAAAGGGTGAGTGAGGGTTGTCTGAGGAGTGTCCTTCCTGGGAGGATCCTCCTGAAACATCTCCTTCTGGAGCTCCGTTCTCAGGGTCAGCCACCTGCCCACCTGCTCACCACTTCTGAGCTGTGGGCATGGTTCATCTCCATCCATAGCCTGACCACTCTCCGTTATCACCACATCTGGTTACCCTATCTGTACACAGCTTTGCAAGCGGCCCTCCTGTGGTGCTACGAGTGGAATTGGCCCCATAGGCTTATGTGTTTGAACACTATCAGTGGAACTGTTTGGGAAGGATGGCCTGTTTAGAAGAGGTGTGTCACTGAGGGGGCAGGCTTGGGGGTTTTAAAACACACCATTCCCAGTGTGTCTCTCTGTCTTGTGAATCAAGATGTGACCTCTCAGCTGTTCCTGCTGCCATGCCTTTGCTCTGCCACCACAGGCTCTAACCTTTTGAAACCTCACATTCCAAATTAAACCCTTCTTTATAAGTTGTCTTGGTCATGGTGCCTTATCACAGCAATAGTAACCAAGACAGCTTCCGTCTAGATGCTTTGGGAGAGTAGCCCCCTACCCAAGCAGACATGCAACCCAGGCATAGCCAGAAAATGCTGCTAGATCCAGGCCACCCCTGCCCACCAACACTGTGGCTAAGTTCCTTCTCTGCTGAGGGCACCAAACCCTACCAAGTTTGATGTGTGGTATACCTAGGGCTAGCTGCTCCTGGGGTGATCTCCAACACATAAGGACAGACACTTGAGAAGTTCTGTCCACACATACCCACAGCCCACTGGTACCTTAAAGGGGGTGCTGTAAGTGCCCTCGGAGGTGACATTCCCAGTCCAGTCCAGGAGGTTCTGTCGAGGAATTCGAACTTTGTGGAACATGGCAAATCTGTGCAGGAGAAAAGGTGGGCTTCCATCATGCAAGTCCCACAAGAGCCTGTAACATGGTTCCTGAGCTTTCCTCTTCTCCCCCAGAGCAGCTGAAGGTAACATCACCCCCAAAGACCAGGGGCCTGTGTGATGGGGCCATGCGTGGCCCATCATGGCCCAGCTCTTTATCCCAGGATGGAGGTGCTCCCATGTTGCTGGCAAAGAGAAGCTCCACTATCCACCTGTGCACAGCACAGGTCACACACCACGGACAGAAGGACTGGAGTTGGTTCTAAACACTGCCATCGCTGGTCCTCAGACTTCAACCTCAAACCAGAATCCCCAGTACAGAGAGAGAAAACCGGCAGATGGTGGTTTAAAAATGCTAAATGAAACGGAAGGGCCTGCAGTCCCGTCTACTGCTTGGGAACAGTGATCTGCTTCCCCTGAGCAGCTGGGGAAAGGGTCCAACAGGCGTCGCTAGGGACGCTGGGCACTGACAATCCAAGGCGTTCTTACAATGGTTTAAGGAAGAAGCTTGTGCAAAGTTACAAATCCATGTCAGCTTCAAAATGAAACACACTTGAACATCTCAGCAGTTTCTATAGCAGCGTGTCCGGCGGCTAAGCCGCTAGGCGCACACAGAGGACCTCATCCGTCACCAGCGACCATCTGTGACGGTGGTAGGCAGCCTGCTGCTCCTCACCCGCATCTGACTTCCTTTAGTCTTGGTTGGAGGCAGCCCCCCTCCACCTGAGCTGCCCTCAGTAAACAGCAGGCAAAAGCAAAGTATTTCATAAAGGACTCAAGACTACCATGGTTGTGACACTTCCACCCGGCCAGGCTCTCTGCTGACTGGTGGCCCTCCCTGCCTCTTCCCGAGAACCCTGGGTCTCCCTCAGAGTGAAGGAGAGGCTGCCATCTCCTCTAGGAAGTTCACACCATTTTCCAACCATCCTGCAAGGCAGACCTCTCTCCAGGACACCAGTGGGTAGTCTTATTCAGAGTAACCACTCGGTTGTCTCTGTTCCCCAGGAAGCCATGCTCCTGCAGCAGATTCTTGGAGCCATCATGTTTTTCTTACAAGTCTACAGTACCTGGCCCCTACCAGGAACTCAGTGAAAATGAATAGAGTGTTGGGGTAGAAGGGAATCCTCCAAGGTGAAGGAGCCATCCCTACAAAACCATGTCCTGGGAAGACACAGCAGCCCTTCCCAGTACCCACAGTACAGAGCTAAGGAGAGCCCTGGGGTGGCAGACTTCAGAGCAGGACACCCAGCTAACAGAGGGCACTGTGTCTGGCAGCCACCTGGCCTGCGCCCAGCCTGCAGGCCGCACACAATGCCCCATTTTTAAGAAAATCCAGCCTCAGTGCCAAGCCCGAGGTGCTCCAACTGTTTACTTGAAAGCCGAGGAATGCTTTTCAAGTACAATGTTGACAACGGAAAGCACTTTTTAAGGAGTGGAAAATCTTCCCCCTTTCTGCCACAGAGGTAGAATGAGTCTGAACACACTCGTGCTTGTGAAGTTTCCACTCTCGTTTAAGAGAGCAAATCTCACAAATGTTCTCTGGGTCACTTTTATATCCATAGAAATGACCACATGGGTCCAACTGGAGGGCTACTGGCACACCACGATTATGGTCTCCAGAGGGCAGGGGACGTGTGGACAGCAGAGGGTGACAGTGGGACACAGGAAGTGTGCGGCACAAGGCAGGTGCACATATGTGTGGTATGGGATGTGCGTGTGATAAAGGGCATGGGGAGGTTCAAGTAGGTGTGGGGGGGGGGCTGAGGGAGCTTAGGGGTGTGTGTGTGTGTGTGTGTGTGTGTGTAAATAACAGGACGGTGACACAGGATATCTCTGTGACATAAGGCATGTGGTATGGGGAAAGATGGAGGGGGTGCTAGGGAGAGTGGTGTAAGCATGCATGGATGGCACAGGGCAGTGACACAGTGACACGGGACATGTATATAGCGTGGGGCACGTGGTGGTGGGAGTGTGGCCGGCATGTCAGAAGGGTGTAGAGAGTGTTTGTATCACATAACTTCCACCCGGGGTGTCCTGCTGCAAATTCCAGCAGCTTCCTTCTCGGGAGGCCCCTCGGGAACCACCAGTGCAGCCCCACCTGGAGCACATCCTCATTCTGGGCTCCTCAGCCTCTTCAGGGAGGACTCCCCAGGCCCAAAGGCCCGGCCTCATAATGATAACTACTGCGGGCACCTTGAGGGTTTGGCTCAGTGTCTCCTGGAAAGATCCTTGTGTTTAGGATGTGTGATTGAAAGTGCCCACGCAGCTGGCTCTGCTCTGGATCCCTAGAAAGTCTCGACAGGTTTGGGAATCTCACGAAAGGACAGAAGTTGACTTAGAAATGGAGCCCAGTTTAAAAGCAGCACTAACTTACAGCGCTGCTCTTCGAATTGAGGCCTAAGACCAGCAGAGCAGCCGCTCAGTTCTGGATCTCCAGCGTCCTCTGCTGGTAGCCTGCGATCAGTGCAGGCAGGAAGCTTACTTCAGTTTCTTCCAAGGACCCAGAGGCCTTCTCCTATGGCCAAGCATGACAGAGAGGGCACAACAGGCCACTGGACTAGCCTGCTTTGCTGGAACAGCTGCTCAGGCTGCCCTGCAGCGTCTCCATGGTGACTCTCAACCAAGACTTTGCCACACCTATATGCTGAGGCTCCTGTAAACGTCTAATTTACATCCCAGGAGACTGCCCATTCTCTAAAAACAGGTGCTGCTGTGATGGGACCAAGTACAAGCTCTCTGGCATGCTCCAAAGTTACTCTAACTGCTCTAATCTGTAGGCCAGGAGGAACAGCAGACAGAGGCCCTGGGACCACTGGCTACATGTTACAATGCACCACCAGCACAAGCCAAGGTTAGCTAGGCTGCACACAGAGCCCTCAGCAGAGGTGGTGGCACTCTATGACTTCTGAGCCCTGATCTTTCTCAAGTTTATTCTGCCAGGTACTGGTGCTTCTGGCCCCCTCCACACTGTCTGCTGCTGACCTGCAGACTCAGGAGGCCTAAGCCCTCCCCTGGCCTTGCCCTAGCCTTCTGGTGATGGTCAGACAGTGGAGTGTCCAGGAGAACCCAAATACACACAGAACTGAGGTAGGCAAACACCCTTAACACAGCACAGGACACAATGCTTGGGGATACCCTAGTTTGGCCTCTTCCATAGTCATGAGTTATCTCGTGGACAGACAGGGGTCTGAGTGCACTGGACAGGCATCCTGGAGCTGGGTGGAACCTGTACACACTGACCCAGGAGAAGGCAGGAGGGCAACCCAGGCTGCTCAGCAGGTCCCTTGAGGGCTAGGCAAAGAAGCTGGACTAGAAATGATACGGATGACAGTGGGCCCTACCCTGTTGGATGCCACTCAGTTGCTGCCACCAACCTGGGTCTCAAAGACAGATGCTCCCTCAGGAGCTGGCTTCACCACTGTTCCTCCACCTGGGATACCATAAACCTCAAACCACCCAGCTGTCCTACTGACCACAGGGACTCAGCCTGGTTAAGGAATTAGCGAAGGTCCTTCCGGGCTCAGTCCAGCCCATGGTTTTCACTCTCATCCGAGTGCTCAGTGCACACTGCTACAGATCAGCCCTGTTTCTGAGTGGCCCTAGGATGGGTGTCAAAAGCACCTCGATGACCATCACATGCCCAGCACTTTGCCAAATACTGCCTCAGAGACTCGAAGCAAATATTCACAGCAGACTTCACAGTGAACAACTAAGGCCAACCACCAAGAGACCTCACAGAGGAAGGAAGGTCCTACATAGTTGGACACACACCCCCCCCCACCACCAGCCTGAGGTTTCCCCCAGGCTGCAGGGGGCAGCCCTAGACTGACCTGAGAGCTGGGAGAGTCACACTCTGAGAAGCTGACCCAGGGGGTGCTAGGGCAAGGTAAACCTCTGGGAACTGAGACTATGCAGGCCATGGCTGTTACTCAAAGAAGTTCAGTGGTGGTGCCTACCATATCCAAGCCAGGCCCTGAGAAGCCCACACTCCTCAGTAGCCAGCTCTGGCCTGTGGCTTAGGAAAACTCCTGGAGCCCCAGGGAGGTAGCATTTGTCTGATGAGGCCAGTGGCACTCACCCATTATCCAGGCCATTCTGCCCCAGCTTCTTCCCCATGTCGCCGACCAGCACCCCTGGCATGGGAAGCAGGGTCTTCGGGTCCCGAATCTGTACAAAGCCATGGGGGATAATGGCCAGTTAGTCTTTCAGCAGACAAGGTAGCATGTCCAGACAAGCTGACCACTGACAGGAGTGACTCTGAACAGCTCTGAGTCACACTGGGTTCCCTAGAGTGATGGAGCCTTCTGTGGAAAATGGACCTCTGCAGCTATAATAAGGCAGAGACCTCAACACAAGATCACCTGGACTGCTGGGTGGCTCTAAATCCATGGTAAGTGTCCTTACAAAAGGGGACAGATTCACAGAGAGGCAGTGTGGTGATGAGGCAGAAGCTGGCATGACATGGCGACCAGTGACGGAAGCCGGCAGCTGAGGAAGGTAGGGGAGAGCTTCCTGAGCCGTCAACGTGTACATTGATTCCTGACTCCACCTCTAGAGCCCAGTGGCTCTCGTGGCTTAGTCCTGGCTACGGTGTGTCACTACACAAGCCACAGGGCGGGCTGAGGGCTCACACTGTTTAGGGGACATAGGGAGATCCTGTTCCTGCCTCAGACAGAGGACCCGCAGTGGGGTTCCAGCATAACGACAAGATGGCTGCGCACACATGTGCTGTGGGATGAAGAGTCAGGACAAGCTACGTCCATCTTAACTCCCCAGTGGGTGACCACTACACATCCCTACAGGAATGCAGGCCTGACTGGCTGGAGACTCCTGACCTAGGGGCGCCGTGAAGAAGACGGGTTTCATTCCCCATGAAGCATGATTGCCAACCTTAAAGCAGAGTCCCCACTGCTTCTCTCCCCTCCAGAGGATGGGGCAATGTCTAGAGATGCTGCTGTTCTAGATGACAGACACTGTCAGCACGCAGTGGTAAGGAGCAACCACAGCTGCTGCTTACCCACCCAGAAAATGCAGGACATCTCAGGCCAGAAGGGCAGAAGTACTGGGGTGGGACACCCCGTTCTAAAGACACATGGAGTCTGCGAACACAGCCCAGGGTACAGTGTGGGTTTAAAATGTGGGAGATCTTGGGTCCAAACCCCAGAACCAAAGGAAAAAACTGGGAGAGCGGGAGGGTGGGTTGGTTGAGTCTAGACATGTGGAACTTAGCTCTTTGTATAATATAAGTCACTAGCTTTTAGTTTGTGGATCTGATTTTTATTTAACATATATAATATATATATAAAATACTAAGGCTAAAATTCAACCATAAGGCAGCTTTTAATTTTCTATAATCTTACAGTAAAGATTTAGATACAAACATTTTAGAAACCTTTTGAAAAAAATGCCATAAAAACCAAACAATTAGAGAGATAGTGGAGATGACCAGGAAGAGCCAAGGCTTGGCTCCTGGTCCCCAGATGTAAATGGCTTGGTCATCAGCCCATGGTGCTGTGGGGAGGTGGGACATGGCAAAAAGAAATCAGGCCGTTGGGAGTGTGTCCTTGAAGAGGCTACTGAGACCCTGGCCACTTCCTGTTTTTTTCTCATTTTGTCCCCAGACACAGCTTATTCAGCTCCATACCCCTGCCAGGATCCTGGGCTGCCCCAGGCCCGCAGCAGCGCCAGTGCCAGGAGACAGACCGTGGGCCAACACTTCAAAAACTGAGCAGGATAACCCTTTCCTCCTCTGAAGTTATCGTGTTAGGAATTTAGTCACAGCAGCAGAAAGCTAACAGGAAGAGCAACTAACAGGGCAGAAACAGTTGGCATTTTTCAAATAATGAAACAAACAAACCCACTAGTGGGAGCTGGGGATGGCTCAGTAGTTCTGGCAGAGAACATGGGTTTGGACCCAGCACGCACATCAGACAGCTCACAACCAACTGTACTTCCAAGTCTACGGCACCTGATGCCCTCTTCTGGCCTCCACAGGGACTGCATGTACATGGTGCACAGCACTCACAGACACATAAAATAAAAATAAATAAATCTTTTTAAAAAATATATGACTAGCTGGATGGTAGTGGCACACGCCTTTAATCCCAGCACTCGGGAGGCAGAGGCAGGCGGATCTCTGTGAGTTCGAGGCCAGCCTGGGCTACAGAGTGAGTTCCAGGAAAGATGCCAAAGCTACACAGAGAAACCCTGTCTCGAAAAACCAAAAAGTAAGACTAGTGCCAGTTTCCAGTTCATGTGGAAAGAATTCCAAAGTGGAAAGTAAAAATATCTAAGGCCATGCTTAAATCATAATTTTTTTTTTTTTTTTTTTTTTTTTGTTTTTTGAGACAGTTTCTCCGTGTAGTTTTGGTGCCTGTCCTGGATCTCGCTCTTTAGACCAGGCTGACCTCGAACTCACAGAGGTCCGCCTGGCTCTGCCTCCCGAGTGCTGGAATTAAAGGCGTGCACCACCACCGCCCGGCTTAACTCATAAATATTAATTGTGCAAATTCACCTGTCCATTTCCCGTGATAAGTGTCAACCCTGCAGGGCAGCCTGGGCTGTGCCCTCTGTCCAGGCGCTCTGCTGGAGAGGAATGGCGAGGTGCCCTGAGTACAGGCGCTCTGCTGGAGGGGGGTGGTGAGATGTCACTGAGCTCCTCTGCACAGGCCAGATTTGCCTCAAACTCACAATCCTGCCTCAGCCTCCCTCAGCTGGGATGACAGATGTGTGCCATGGCGACAGGCCTGCTGGGTGCTTTCAGCACACTCACAGAGACTCCAGCAGCGCTGCAGCCCCGTGGTCTGAAAGTGAGGCATGCTGCAGGAAGCTGAGTACCAGCACAAACCCAGCAGGACAAGTCTGTGCTTGACAACACCATCACCATGCCTGTGGCTGCAGGTAAGCGTCTACCTGGGGCCAGCCCCACCCAGGTCTTACCTGCACCAGGAAGGAATGCAGCCCGTGGCACTGGCCATCTGGCATGTGCAGCTGAGCAAACACCACCGCGTGTGTCGCTGTCTTGCCCATGTTGCCTACCCAAAATTTGGCAGCCTCGAAATCCGGGGACTGTAAGATGAACTCCTGTGAAGGAAGATGAAAGCGTTCTAATGAGCAGCTGAGACCAGAGAATGGCTTTTCCTCTGCACCAGGCTGACTCCTTTGCTTCAAGCCTCTGAGCCAACAGTGAAAATGGACTGAACATTTTATTTCCTGTGTGGGCCAAGCTGACTTTATTTTTGTTCCAGGGTCACCTTACAGGGGAAATGGAAAATGAGGCTCAGTCTCTCACACAGTGAACTGCTGGCTGGCGCTCGCCCAAGGAGGCTGACACTGGCCACACTCTGCCAGCAGAAGTCTGTTTTCTTTCTTGCCACATCCCCTCCTGACTGCTAATGGACGGTGCCCGCTTTCCGTCTGTCACTTTGAATATATGGGCACCTGCAGAGAGCACTGTCCCTTTGAAAGGAACTTTGGGAATGAACAAGCAAGGCACCAACTGTACATGAGCTAGGGCCACACGTCATTGGCAGGGGTGTCTCTGGCTCTGTTGAGTCAGCGGTTTCCCCACAGCCTAAGGTATGGCCCCGGGGCCCTCTGCTACCAGTCAGCATGGGCTTCCCACCCATAGAAGATCCATAGAAACCACAGGCACCAGAGTACAGTGGGAGCAGACAGGGCCAAGGAATCAGAAAGACCAAGAGGAAAATCTTGGTCAAGAAGCAGGCAATAAACTGTGGGGGCCTATGTGCTGGCAGGTATGACAACCTGCATGGCAGTCCCTCTCTCACTTGTCCCTGCCCTGATCTGTTCCACTTCCACCATACAGCAGCCAGAGTCCAGTCAGCCATGTGGGTGAATCAGTGAGCAAGCGTTGAACACTGACCTTCATTGTCTGCACGCAGACCCTCTCTACCACACCCCAGCTAATGGGGAGGGGTGAGGATCCCAACAGCACACAAAGGAAGGTGGCAGCGGGGCACGATCCTCAGACAAGTGGAGAAAAGGGGCTTCCACACCCCATGCGGCACCGGCCATCCCCGACATTTGAGACCCATGTCCCTCCCACCCTGCACACTAGGAGCTCCTAGAGAACTAGTCGTGGCCTGTCCCCACAGTGTCTCCCTGCAGAAGGCAGTGCACACACAGAGCAGTGCCCAGCAATGCCCCACCAGTGGTCAGCAACATGGGTGTCACAAGGATGCCAGAAACGTGGCAAGGAGCAGAGATCTAGGCAGCAATGGGCAGACAGGCTGCTCAGCCACCTAAAGCCTGTGACCATGTAGGCAAGGCAGGCCCCAGGGCTGAGGTTGGGAAGAACTACCCTCCTCTGGAACACTTCATGAAGCGTGAGTATCTGACCCTCTACGCTCCCCATATCCATCTGCTCAGCATGGAAGGTAAAGGCTTCACGCCTCAGCACAAGGCATGTTCTCAGAGGCATCTGACATTGACCTCTAATGAGAGTGTGTAAGGGGACAACACTCTTGATTAACTATTGTTCATTCACAACATTTCATGTGCTCCACCCTGGGTCCAGGGGAAGCCGGAACCTACCTGGGTGGCAGGATCGTAGTGAGCTGTGGTTCGCATGGCCTTGGTGTTACTCCCATGACTCAGCTCAGTCAGAGCAAAACAGCCAAATATCTAAACATAAAAGCACAAAGTGACGCCAGGTGAGAGATGTGTTCCTGTCTGTATTGCTACAGGGAACTTTCCACCAGGATCCCCGGAGGACTAAAGCCAGGAGCCCAGGCACACCTCTTCCTGCCTATGTAACCAGACTACGGCAAGACCGAGAAATCCTGCTGCACTGGCTACCACTCCCACCTGCTGGCAGCAGCATGTGTTTAGTATAGGCTGCAAAGACTTTCACAGTCAGAGGAGGCCACGGGGTCAGGAAAGCCAAGTCCACGGCAGATGGAGTGGGCAAGGAAGAGTGCCAGCCTGAGAGCACTTAGAGAAGCAGGGCCTGGCCTCCCAGGCCTCTCCTGTGGCCTGCCTGTCCACGGCTAAGTATGGTGACGGCACTGGTCTCACAGCTCACCATGGCTGACTCACCTCCATGTTATAGATCTTCTTAAGGTACTCGAAACGCTGCTCAGAACCAGAACTGAAAATTGTGACTCCAAAAACCTGAAATGTAACACAGATGGGGGTGGGGGTGGGGGCAGAGGTGGGGGGGCCGAGGTGGGGGTGGGGACAGAGGTGGGGGGGCAGAGGTGGAGGTGGGGGCAGAGGTGGGGGTGGGGTAGGGTAGGGGCAGAGGTGGGGGGGTCTTGCTGTTTTTAGCTCAGGGCAGGCACACCTCACACCTACCCCGCACACTCTTTGCCTCACCTCTTCCTACTGGACTGTACATTTTGGATAAATATATTTTATCCAAGAACCCATGGGTACAAATTTGCACCGAAAGCTGAAAATCTGGTCTTGTCACTGAACCTTAAATCCTGAATATTTTAGGAGCCACGTGGCTGTGGTTTGTGCCTGATGTGTGTGGCCCTGGGTGGATATGGGTCCCCTGCTCTCTACCACACACTCACCAACATGTGGAGGACACATTTGTTAGCCAGGGACCAGTCGTACATGCCCAGGCAGTTAATCAACACTGGGATCTTCAGGGGGTCCTTCAACAGGTCCTGAATGTGGAAGAAGCCATACTCGAAGACCCGCTTGCAGCGAAGGAAGTTCAGTTCCCGCTGCTTCTCTAGAGGCAGATCGGTCCCACACGAGCGGGCAAAGAGAGGGTCATTCTCCAAAGCCTCGAAGATGGTTTTCTGTAACACAGCGGACAGGGTGCCAACTTGAAGGCCAAAGGTGGGGTTTCACGTGCTCTTACGTCTTTGTTTTCTCTCGGGGCCATGGCTGCCTGGGACTCTGTCTGACCCAAAATCCTCCAGATGAAAACATCCATCCCAGGTGAGAGAAGGACACAGGAATTCCAAAATCTTGTCCCCTCCTTCCTTCTGGCATCCTGGGGCAATGTGGGGTAAGAGGAGACAGACCCACACTGTCCTAAGACCTACCCATCCTACAGAGCTTTAGGGCCAGAAAAGCCACCGGGCTTCAGAACTTCAATGTCACTTCTGTCAAGGAATAAAGACACAACCAGACGCCTTGTGGACCTCACCTTGAATTGGAGCACATCTTCGCCGTCCCAGAATAGCAGCAGCTCCTTGGAGCTGAAGGAAGCTCTTGCTCGGTAGGCACTCAGGGGACCCTTGGGGGTGTCTGGCCATAAAGCACTGTCTCTTCCTTCTAGGGTGGATCCCATGGTATTGTCAACCTGCACAGAGAACCAAAGCTGCCGCATGACATCCCTGTGAACAGCCACACCGTGTCAGAACAAGAGCCAAGCCAGCAGTTCCAAAGCAACAGCAGCAGAGGCGGCAGAGCATCAGCACGGAAACACCGATGCCCAGAAGGGAGGGTGAGGCAGCACTCCCCTTCCTGGACCGCACTCCTCAATAGGCAGTGAGGACACAAGGCAGAGCCAAGCCATCTGCAGAAGGGTGGGAAGGAGGGCCAGCTAAACAGGCCGCGACAAGCCAGGTAGCTGTGGACAGTCCCGCCTGCGGGCTCACTCTCTTTTTACAACTGCCTGCCTAAGGACACTGTGGTCTTTGGGGTAGCAGGAAGTTCAGGTCCCTCATGGATCACTAGGCTCAGAGCCAGGGAGCTTCCCCTCTGGAATCTGGCCACTTATAACACACGATGTCCCTGCTCACTCGGACATAGGCCACTGGACACAGAAGCTGTGACTCCTGTTGGTCTGTACTGTTGGTCTATACTCAACACTTAGGCATCCCACTCACAGAGCAGGTAGGTGCTTTTCACCAAAGGACTGTTCTGGAATTCTCTGAATAACCAGGTCCTCTTGCAGAGATCTGATTCATCATGGCATAGGGGCAAAGGACCTATGCTCTGGCCAACGAGAATCTGAGAGTCAAATCCAGGCAAGGAGGCCCACGCACCTTTGGGATCCACTGAGGGGACTGTTGAAATGATCCAGGGCTGGAGTCCAGGGGAGGTCACAGTGCTGGTCATGTGGCAGAGAGAGCAGGGACATAGCACGGCTGAGCACCTGCCCTCACAGATCAAGTCCTACAAGACCCTCCCCAACTCTGAGCCAAGAAGGTGGTCCCCACAGAAACATGAGCCACTAAGTCCAAGGCCAGAGGGAGGAAACACAGTCAAAGATGATCAAGGGCCCAAAGGAGAGGCGAGGGGAGGACAAGAAAGTAAGTCCAGGGATAAAACTATGTCCTTGTAAAGACTGACAGGACCAAAAACTTCCACCTTCTGCTCCCAGGAAAGAGAAAGCTCAGATTCTGGTCAGGAGACAGAGGGGACATCAGGACCCATCACAAACCAGAGGCACTCCAGAAACACAGAAGTGGGAGTCAGCTCACGGAGACAGTAAGAGGGAAGAGGCCACGGAGAAAACTACCAGTTATCCACACAGGCTACAGTGGAAAAGGACACAAGGTTAAAAGGGAATGTAGAGGTTAAAACAACGAAGCCAGGGCTGGAGAGATGGCCGGCCCAGTGTTTAAAAGTGCTTCCTGCCGGATGGTGGCAGCGCACGCCTTTAATCCCAGCACTCGGGAGGCAGAGCCAGGCGGATCTTTGTGAGTTCGAGGCCAGCCTGGACTACCAAGTGAGTTCCAGGAAAAGGTGCAAAGCTACACAGAGAAACCCTGTCTCGAAATCCCCCCCCCTAAAAAAAGTGCTTCCTATTCTTGCAGAGAATATGGATTTGGTTTCCAGTATCGCTATAATTAACAAGGCAATTCCACGTAGTTTATCTGGTAATCAAGAGAGATTTCTTTCTGGGGTAGCTTACAGCCAATAAGGGGTCAGTTACAGGATCCGGGAGAGATGAGGTACAGTCCAGCCTCCAGGACCACGAGGGATCAAGACAGAGAGAGAGAGAGAGA
>CABHPH010156315.1:0-43139 GCA_902168325.1 Peromyscus nudipes
ATATCTAGGGATAAACCTAACCAAGGAGGTAAAAGATGTCAAACGAAAACTTTAAATCTCTGGAAAATGAGATTGAGGAAGAAACACTAGAAAGTGAAAAGACCTCCCATGATCATAGGTTGATAAAACTGATATTTTGAAAATGGCCATTGGACGCCGCCACCGCCACCAGCGCAGCTGTGCCAGAGCCGCGAGGAGACCCTGCGGCCGCCGGACTCCCCAACCTCCTCGCCGGCCGCCGCGTCCTCGGATTTGCTCCAACAATCTGTTAAAACATGGTGGATTACTATGAAGTTCTGGGCGTGCAGAGACATGCCTCACCTGAGGATATTAAAAAGGCGTATTGGAAACAGGCACTTAAATGGCATCCGAACAAAAATCCTGAAAATAAAGAAGAAGCAGAGCGGAAATTCAAACAAGTAGCCGAGGCATATGAGGTGTTTTTGGATGCAAAAAAGCAGGACCTCTCTGACAAATATGACAAAGAAGGATTAAATGGTGGTGGAGGAGGAGCCATTTCGACAGTCGTTTGAGTTTGGCTTCACATTCCGGAATCCAGATGATGTCTTCAGGGAATTTTTTGGTGGAAGGGACCCATTTTCATTTGACCTCTTTGAAGACCCATTTGATGACTTCTTTGGGAACCGAAGGGGTCCCCGAGGAAGCAGAAACCGAGGTGCAAGCTCGTTTTTCTCTGCCTTCAGTGGATTTCCTTCTTTTGGAGGTGGATCTCCCGTTTTTGATACAGGATTCACTCCATTCGGCTCACTAGGGCATGGGGGTATCGCTTCATTCTCTTCAGCATCATTTGGCGGTAGCGGAATAGGCAACTTCAAATCAATATCAACTTCTACTAAGATAGTTAATGGCAAAAAAATTACTACAAAGAGAATTGTGGAGAATGGCCAAGAAAGAATAGAAGTTGAGGAAGACGGACAGTTAAAATGACGATAAATGGTAAGGAGCACCTGCTACGCTTGGATAACAAGTAATTCAACGCACGGATTTAACAGAAATGGTAAACCATAACAAGCACCATTTGAGGAATAACAGGAACTTTTTTTTTTTGAAGATTTCAAACGAACTCGACTTTCTGTATAACTGTACCTAATCTAAAGTATTTATAAAACAGCTCATCAGAGTCCCTATTTGTCATAGATTTTTGAGTTTGTTGTTGGGACCACAAAATAGGACCATTTTTTTGTCTTTAAAATTGTTGTAATCTCTGTATGCACTTTGCTTTAAACAAAAGAAAACAAAATGTAATCTGAGGTGAGCCCTGTGACTCTTGAGCAGTGCTAGGACAAGACCGTTGTTTAACACCAGCATGGATCTGCTTCCTTCCCATTGTGTTGACATGTGAGTGAGGAGTGTCCGCCTGCTGTGAAGTTAACATTGCCAGATGAACCTTCCACAGAAATATTTCAATTTTATTTTCAGTATTTAGTAATGAAAGCTATTACTGCATCAATGGTAATACATTTCTGGTTTAGTATAAGTTAAGGATGTTTTCTAGTTGTGCATGGATGCTGGCAAATTCGTCAGTTCCGACAATTGTTTAAATATGTAATGGTAAGTTTAGGTCTAAAAAAAAGCTGGGTCTTTGTCATTTGCTTAAAAAAAAAAAGAAATGCAGGGAAAAAAAGAAAAAGAAAATGACCATCATACTAAAATCAATTTATACATTAAATCAAAATCCCCCCAACAATTTTTACAAAAAGAAAAAAGGCTAAAATTCACATGGAACCACAAAAGACCCTAGATAGCCCAATCAATCCTGTACAAAAAGAATAATGCAGGAGGAATTGCCATTCCAGACTTCAAGATGTATTACAGAGCTATAATAATGAGAACAGTATGGTCCTAGGACAAAAAGAGAAATGTAGACTCAATGGAACAAAATAGAAGATCCAAACATGAGTGCTCATAACTACAGCCATATGATAATTGAGAAAGAAGGAAAAAAAATACACTTGAGAAAAGAAGGCATTTTAGTGTTAGGAAAACTGGAGGTCTACATATAATAACAAAATCAGATCCATATCTATCACCCTACACAAAAGTTAACTCTAACTGGATTAAAGCACAAAGGTGAAACCTGAAATGTTGAAATTGCTAGAAGAAAACATAGGCAGCACCCAACAAGATACAGGTTTAAGAAAGGAACTGAATAGGACTCCATTTGCCCAAGAGTTAAGGATAACGATTGATGAGTGGAACTTCATGAAACTAAAGAGCAGGAGGTCTGGAGAGATGGCTCAGTAGTCAAGAGCACTAGATGCTCTTCCAGGGAACCCAGGTTCAATTCCCAGGTTTACAACAGTAAGTTACAGGTGAATTAGGCTAATGTTGCTACTCTCGTCTTTCTCTCCTTATCCAGAGACATTTTGCTGTAAATTTTACTGCACCTCATGTCCAGCCAAAGGTAACTGTGGTGATATATTGTGTACCCTAACAAACTTGCCTGGGGATCAGAGGACAGAGCCAGCCACTAGATTAGACATAGAAGTCAGACAGTGGTGGCACACACCCTTAATTCTATCACTTGGGAGGCAGAGATCCGTCTGGATCTCTGTGAGTTCAAGACCACACTGGGAACAGAGTCAGTGAGGGGTGGCACATGCCTTTAATCCCAGGAAGTGACATGGCTGGGAGGAGGATGGTATATAAGGCGTGAGGAGACAGGAACTAAGCAGCAGTTCAACTGAGACCCTCAGGGGTGAGGACTCAGAGGCTTTCAGTCTGAGGAAACAAGATCAGCTGAGGAGTTGGCAAGGTGAGGTTGGCTGTGGCTTATTCTATTTCTCTGATCTTTCAGCTTTCACCCCAACATCTGGCTCTGGGTTTTTTATTAATAAGGCCTTTTAAGATTCATGTTACAGGTAATCTTTCTAGATAAGTATTCAGTTGCTCTGAACTTTACTCCTAATTGTAACCTGACTGACCACAGAAGAATGGCTACAGAGGAGATAAAGTTGTGTACAGTACCAGGAGATCATTGATTTGAAGTCTAGTACAAACTAAAAACTACAGAGATAACATTTACATGACATACACTGACTGTCTCTTGAACTATGTATCCAAGTCTTATGAACATTTTTTTTAAGTACATCTAAGATAATCGGTTGAACAACTTGCACAGCCTTGACAGGACCAACCACCAATTAGTTGGTCATGAAATGTGAGTCTAAGACACTGTTTGTGTTGGATTGAATGAAAATGGCCCCAATAGGCTCATAGATTGAAATATGTGGTCACCAGGGAGTGGCATTATTTGAAAGGATTAGAAAGCGTGGCCTTGTTGGAGGAAGTGTGTCTCTGGGTGTGGGCTTTGAGTTTTTGAAAAGCCCATGCCAGCCCAGGTTCTCTCTCTTACTGATGCCTGCAGATACAGATGTAGGACTCTCAGCTACTACTCCAGCACCATGTCTGTCTGTATGCCACCATGCTTACCACTATGGTGATAAGGACTAAACCCTGAAACTGTAAGTAAGCAAGCCCCAATAAAATGCTATATTTTTAATTAATTTATTTATTTATTATGCATTGTCATTTTGCCTGTATAAGGGTGTTGGCCCCCTGGAACTGTAGTTACAGTCATGAGCTGCCATGTGGGTGCTGGGAATTGAACCCAGGTCCTCTGGAAGAACAGTCAGTGCTCTTAACTGCTAGGCCATCTCTCCAGTCGTAAATGCTATATATTATAAGACATCATGATCATGGTGTCTTTTCGCAGAAATAGAATGCTAAATAAAACACTATTTATCTCTAAGATTCAACAAAAGAAATATTCTACATCCAACTACAAAAACACTTGCTCATCCATGTTTTTTTGATGTTCTTTTCACATTAGCAAAGGAATAGAATCAGCCTACATGTCCATCAACAGATGAATGGATAATAGAAATGCAGTACAAATAAATACATAGTAGAATTTTCTTCAGGCAGAAAGAAAAATAAAAGCATGAAAATCTCAGGAAAATGAATGAAAATTGGAAAAGTATTATATTAAGTGAGCTATCCCAAACTCAGAAACAGTGTGTTCTCATTTATACATTCATCCTAGCTTCTAATTTTTATATATGTGTATTCATTTGGGAACAAGTGTGTGCAGAGGCTAAGAAATGAGTAAAGATCTCATTAGTAAAGGTAAAAAAAAAAGAGGCTTTATGGGAGCTGTAGAAAGTGTGATAGAGAACATGTGATATGAAAGTGAAAGGGGGATGTTGGAGGTGGTAGGGTTCAATTAGGATGGGGGTAGCAAGGCGATGATGGAGGGGAGGGAACTAGGGGAGGGACAGCAAAAACCAAGCATTGTAGTGGGTAGCTGTTTCAGCTTTGACCTGGAAGTACTACCCCCATTGAGGCTTCGGTAACTGTCACGCCTACAAGGTGGGGCCGAGACAGGAGACCTTAAGACCCAAGATCCGGATGTGCCGGCTCTCTTGGTTCCTGGATCCTGGACACTGTAGGTAGATTGAGCAGAGTTCTCCAAAGAACACTGCTGGACTGAGCTACACCTTTCCCAGACCCTTTAACCTATCCCTTTACTTGTAAGTTACCCCACAAAATAAACCTCCCTTTTAACTACGTGGAGTTGCCTTAATACTACAACCAATAAAGCATGCATGAAAATGCCATAAGAAAACCTGTGCCTTTCTCTGAATGGATGGATGGATGGATGGATGGATGGATGGATGGATGGATGGATGGATGGGTGGGTGGATGGATGGGTGGGTGGATGGATGGATGGGTGAGTGGGTGGATGGATGGGTGGGTGGGTGGATGGATGGATGGATGGATGGATGGATGGATGGATGGATGGATGAAACAACAAACAAACATTGGGATCATTTCTGCTCATGAAGGCTATGACCTTTCCTAACATCTTTTGTTTGATTTTTGTTTTTAGTGGTGTTTGGTTGCAGGTAGCTAGATGACGTTTAACCAATCACTTTGCAAATAAGAAAAGCCAATGGCCTAGAATCATGGCAGGATGATCGTGAAGATCAGTTTGTCCATCTCAAGTTATTGTTGGTAGGCCCCTCTACAGCGTTTCCTTTTCCTTGTATGCGTCTAAGAATGTTAGAGCATCATTCTGTCAAACTCCTTTACCAACACCTAGATAAGGCAAGAATGTTCCACCCAACATGTTTAAAAATCACTCATGAAAGAAATTCCACAATCTTAAAATTCATATGAAAGTGCAACATACCAGATAGCCAAAGTCATTCTGAACAAACAAACAACAAAAAAAAAAACCAGTAGCATAAAAAGCAGACCTACTAGAACTGCGTGTGAATTCTCAGTGGAGACTCTAAAAACCAAAAGGACAGAGGTGTGCTGCAGACTCTAAGAGACCACAGATGCCAGCTCAGACTACTATACCCAGCAAAACTTTTAATCACCATAGATGGAGAAAATAAGACATTCCATGACAAAACCAAATTTAACTAATATTTATGTACAAATCCTGGCCTACAGAAAATTGTAGAAGGTACAGGTTAATTGCATATAAGAAAACACAGGGAATAAATCATCTCAGACCAATAAAGTCAAAGGAAAAGAAGTACGTGCACACAACACACACACACACACACACACACACACACACACACACACACACACACACACCCCACAGGAATCAACCGTCATTGGTCATTGATATGTCTCCACAACAATGGTCTCAATTCTCCAATAAAAAGACATAGGCTAACAGAATGGATGTGGAAAAGGATCCATCCTTCTGCTGCAACTAAGAATCACATACCAACATTGAGGATAGATATTACCTCTGGGTAAAGGGTTGAAAAAAAATATCCCATGCAAATGGACATAAAACACAAGCTGGTGTAGTCATTTTAATATCTGGTTTTAAAAAAAAAAAGGTCTCAAACTAAAACTAATACAAAGAGTTAGGAGAAAACAGGATCCAGGACAGAAGAACATTACAAACACTCCAAAGGAAAAATCCATCAGGAGAACATTTCAATTCGTAACATGTATGCACCAAACACAAGAGTACCCGGGTTTGTAAAAGAAACATTACTACAGCTACAGTATTCCACACCCTGATAGTGGAAGACTCCAATACTACACTCTCACAGAGACAGGTCACCCAGACAAAAACCAACCAGAGAAATGCTGAAGCTAGCTGAAGTTATAAATCAAATGGACCTAACAGATATCTACAGAACATTTCTCCAAGCACGAAAGAATATACCTTCTTCTCAGCACCTCATGGAACTTTCTCCAAAATTGACCACATACTCAGACACAAAGAAAGTCTCAGCAGATACAAGAAAATTAAATAACACCCTTCATACTATCAGATCACCATGGATTAAAGCTGGATTTCAACAACAGAAACAATAAAAATCTTAAAAAACTCATGGGAACTGAACAACTTTCCACTGAACAAAAAATGGATCAAGACAGAAATAAAGAAAAAAATTAAATACTTTATTGAATTGAATGAAAATGAACACACAACACACACAAACTTGTGTGACACAATGAAGGCTGTTCAAAGATGGAAGTTTTTAATGAAGGCACTAAGTGCCTACACACAAAAAAAAATGGAGCGATCTCATACTAACAACATAACAAAAAACATGAAAGCTCTAGAATAAAAAGATAAACCACACCCAAAAGGAGTAGATGGCAAGAAATAAACAAACTAAAGGCTGAAACCACTAAAATGAAAACAATAACAACCAAAAAAAAGGAATGAATGAAACAAAGAGTTGGTTCTTTGAGAAAATCAGTAAGATTAACAAACTCTCATCCAAATTACCTAAAAGGCAAAGAGAATATCTAAACTAACAACATCAGAAATGAAAGGGGGACATGACAACAGACACCAAGAAAGTCCAAAGGATCATAAAGACATCTTTTAAACACCTGTACTCCACCAAATTGGACAATCTAAAAGAAATGGATAATTTTCATGTTAGATACCACTTATTGATATTAAATTGAAACAGATAAGCAAATTAAACAGACCTATAAAAGCAGTAAAAACAAAAAAAGGCCACTGGCCATATGGTTTTGCTGCAGAATTTTACCAAACTTTCAAAGAAGACTTAATGTCAATACCCCTTAAATTGTTCCACAAAACAGATGGGGGATGAGAACATAAGGGAACGGGATGGTTGAGCTGGAACAGGAACAGAGTGGGAGAGCAATGGAAGTTATTCAGCTGTTTTAAAAATGACATCATGAAATTTGCAAGCAAATGGGTGCAACTAGAAAAAAAATCACCCTGAGTAGGTAACCCACACCCAGAAATACAAATATTACATGTATTCACTTATAAGTGGATATTAACTGTTAAGCAAAGGATAATTAAGCTACAATCCACAGACACAGAGCAGTTAGGTAAAGAGGAAGGCTCTGAGGGGACACATGGATTTCCCTGGGAAGGGGAAATAGACTTTGTTGGTATACTGGGAGCAGGTGGGGATTGAAGCAGGAGGGATTAGGTCTGGGGGAAGGAATGGATGGGGAGAATGTGAGGAGAGACAGCTGGAATTGGAGGACATTTGGGAGATAGTATAGAAACCTAGTACAGTGGAAATTTTCTGGAATCTATGAGGGTGACTGTCTATTTTTTTGTTTTATTTTGTTTTGTTTTTCAAAACAGGGTTTCTCCGTGTAGTTTAGGTGCCTGTCCTGGATCTCACTCTGTAGACCAGGCTGGCCTCGACCTCACAGAGATCCACCTGGCTCTGGAGGGTGACTGTCTTAATTAGAGTTTCTATTGCTGTGAAAAGACACCATGACCACAGCAACTCTTATAAAGAAAACACTAAATTGAGGTGGCTCACTTACAGTTTCAGAGGTTTAGTTCATTATCATCATGGCAGGGAGCATGGCGGCCTATAGTCAAACATGGTGCTGGAGAAGTAGCTGGGAGTCCTCCATCTTGCAGACAATAGGAAATGGACTGTCACACTGGGCAGTATCTTGAACATAGGAGAACTCAAAGCCTGCCCCCAAAATGACACACTTCCTCCAACAAGGCAATACTCACTCCAACAAAGCCACACTTCCTAATAGTGCCACTCCCTTTGGGGGCATTGTTGGGGAATATTATTTTAAGCTGTGTTGCTTTTGTTTATGTTGCATTTGTTTAACTCTGTGAAGCAGTGTTACTTTGCCTGTCTAAAACACCTGATGGTCTAATAAAGAGCTGAATGGCCAATAGTGAGGCAGGAGAGAGAAACAGGCAGGACTGTCAGACAGAAAGGAGAAATCTGAGAGGAGAAAGGAGGAGCCAGAGAAGGAGGAGGACTCCAGGGGTCAGCCACCCAGCTACACAGCAAGCCACAGAAAAAGAATGAGATTTACAGAAGTAAGAGAACAGTCGGGCAGTGGTGGCACACGTCTTTAATCCCAGCACTCGGGAGGCAGGGGCAGGTGGATCTCTGTGAGTTCAAGACTAGCCTGGTCTACAAAGCGAGTTCCAGGAAAGGCGCAAAGCTACACAGAGAAACACTGTCTCGAAAAACCAAAAAAAAAAAAAAAAAAAAAAAAAAAACTCAGAGGCAAAGCATAGATGAGATAGTTTAAGTTAAGAAAAGCTGGGTAGAAACAAGCCAAGCTAAGGCCAGGCGTTTATAAGTAAGAATAAGCCTCCATGTGTGATTTATTTGGGAACTAGGTGGTGGGCCCCCCAAAAGAGTAAAAAACATTCAACAACAGGCCATTTTCTTTCAAACCATCACATTCCATTCCTCAGCCCCCAAAAGCTAGTAGCCATATTATAATGCAAAACATGCATTCAGCCAAACTTCACAAGTCCTCATTGTCTCTAACAGTCTCAAACTTGTTTCAAAGTCCAAAGTCTCTTCTGGGACTCATGGCAATCTCTTCACTGAAATTCCCTGTAAAATTAAAGTCAAAAAAGCAGACCATGTACTTCCAACATAAAACGACACAGGACACACATTGCCATTTCAAAATGTAGGGACACTACAAGAAAACCCACAGAATCAACTCAACTGGATTCATAGGTGTTCACAGAGACTGAATCGGCCATCAGGGAATCTGCATGGTCTGACTTATGCCCTTTGCAGATATGTTATGGTTGTGTAGCTTGATGTTCCTGTGGGACTCCTAACAGTGGGAGTAGAAGGTATCTCTGATGCTTTTGCCTGCTTTAAAGACCCTTTTCCTCCTGCCGGTTTGCCTAGTCCGGCCTTGATATGAGGAAGGTGCCTAGTCTTATTGCAACTTGATATGCCATATTTGGTTGATATCCCTGGGAGGCCTGTCCTTTTCTGAAGGAAAACTGAGAAGGAGAGATGGAGGGGACGGGACTGGGAAGAAGAAGGAAGGGGAAACTGCAGTCAGGATGTAATATATGAGAAAATAACTATTTTTAAAAATTAGAGCTTTCCAGGCCATGCATGGTAGATCATACCTTTCATCTCAACACTTGGGAAGCAAAGGCAGGTGAATCTCTGTGAGTCTGATGCCAGTCCAGTCTATACAGTATGTGCCTGAGGGCAACACAGTGAAACCCTGTCTTTAAAAAATAAATAAATAAATAAAGCATACCAGGCAGTGGTGGCATACACCTTTAATCCCAGCACTAGGGAGGCAGAGACAGGTAGATCTCTGAGTTTGTGGCCAGCCTGGTCTACAGAGTGAGTTCCAGAACAGCCAGGGCTACACAGAGAAACCCTGTCTCAAAAAAAACCAAAATAAATTAATGATAATAATAATAATAAAGTTTACCCCTCTTTACCTAAATTAATTCCCCAAGCTGCCTTTCTAATACACTGGAGGTCAGGATTTTAGCACATGGATTGGAGGAAGCACAAGCATTAAATTCATTCCAACATCTTTTAAACATCTCATAAATCCTTGGGCCATTCAAGCTGACTCAATTTCTCTTCCTCTGATAAATTACATAGGCTATTCAGGTCACCCATATTAAGTTTATAATGCACAATTTGAGCCAAGTACTGTGTATGTATGTTTTGAGCCAAGAAAAGATCACAGATCTACCTCAAAACCTATGCATCTGACCTAGGTACTCACAGAAGTTAACTTAGCTACTGGTCAGGCCAAAGACAATCCCATGTTCAAATCTGAGAAGTGGAAGGATATCTAGATACCATATGTGATGTAAAGAGAAATGGAAAGATCTGCTCTCTCCGTTGACTCTTCCTTCATATAGAACATCAGGAATCAAAGGAAGCAGCCGGATCTAAAGGATCCAGGGAAATGGATAAAGTTCTTGTTATCAGGTTATAGTTAAGGACTGAATTACAAGCCTACAAGAGAAACCATACCACTCCTTAGAAAACCCGACCAAGCTCTAATAGGAGAGTACTTCATTTAAGAAGCAACATTGGTACTTAAAACTTGTGCCGAAGACACCAAGTTGGTGGAGAGAAAAGCGAAAGCTAACTCTGGAAGAATAATGAGGATCAGCAAAAGAGCTGCTGCCCCCCAATCCAGGAGAGTAGCTCCATTCTAGTGTGCACAAGTTTGTTCGCACAGCGTCTTTCTCCTGAAGAGTGGGCGCAGGTGGTGAAGAGTCATCCTGACAGTGAACAGCATCAGGGGCCCTAACCATGGCCACATTAAACAGCAGAGAAAGACAACGGAATATCTACTAACATTTTGAGATTGCTTCCTACTTCTCACAAAGAAATAAGGGGGCTGTTGTTATATCTCAGCAACCCTTTTTGAAAGATTCATAGCCATTCTTCATTTCTTTCTAAGCCATTTTAACTCTATCTCTTCTGTCCCATTCAGCTCTTAAAAGACAGTGAAGGGCTGTAGGGATAGCTCCATAGGTAAAGTGCCTACTGTGTACGCATGAGGACCTGCGTTCAGCTAAATGGCACCCATGAAAAAAGCCAAGCATGGGATGGAAGATCCCTGGCACTCACTGGCCATCTAGTCTTGCCAAATCAATGAACTCCAGGGTCAATAAGAGACCCTGTCTGAAAAGATAAGAAAGTGACCTTGCCAAGAATGTGGGAGGGGCTCTTGGAACCCCACCTCTCCCTGAGGGTTTGTACAGTTAACAGTTGGAAAGGGGGAGAAGATACTTTCTTCAATGCCATACTGGTTAGGTGCCCGAGTTCCTGTAAACCAAGTCTCACCCATACTCAAGTAAACAACTCTGGTGACACTTACCTAGTCGCAGAAGGAGGAGGAGAACCTGAAGGCAGACACGGGGCTAGTTGGCAAGAAGACAATAGCAGTAAGAGGGGGTGAGAGGGTGGAGTGAATATGACCAAAATACATTATGTACACGTATCACCATAGCATAAAGAAAAGTATTATTACAGATAATTAATATATGATAATAAAACATTTCTAAACTAAATTATGTGGAATAGTACAAAAAAAGACACTGGTCAGGTAGTGGTGGCATATGCCTCTAATCCCAGCACTCGGGAGGCAGAGTGATCTCTGTAAGTTCAAGGTTAGCCTGGTCTACAAAGCAAGTTCCAGGAGAGCAGGAGCTGTTACACAGAGAAACCCTGTCTTGAAAAACAAAAGCAAAAGCAAACAAACAAAAAATATCAACCTCTGGCATCCACACACAGGCACACAAATGTATGTGCACCCACATACATACGTATATACACATACATCGCAGTGAGAGAGGGGAGAGGGAGGGAGGGAGAAAGCGAAACAGAACTAAAGCATTAATGTCCCCAGAATTACTTACACAAGGGAGTAGATCAGTTCAAAAGTATCTGGTGTGAAAGCCTGGCAGAAAAGCCTACTCTGTGGAGTCACTGATCTATGGTGCTAAGCAGGTCACCTCTGTCCTCTGTCCTGTTTAGCGATCATCTATTGCCTGTTCACAAAAACCTCAGAACTGTAAAGGTAACGTAGAAGGACTAAGGCAAACCTATGGTGCAGAAAACTTAGGGCATAATTGGAGAGGCAAGAAGTTATGAAGCACCGTGAGTGTTAAATAATCTAATCATCACTAACTGTTGTAGTATAAATCCTAATTGGTCTTAATAAAAACCGGGAGCCAGATATCGAGGTAAATGCTGAAAGATCAGAGAGACAAAGGAACAAGCCACAGCCACCTCCCACCTCACCAACTCCTTACCCGAAAGGAGTGAGCTCCTTTCTCCTCCCACCTTAAATTCCTTTCCCTGCCCAGCCATATCACTTCCTGTCTCCACCTCCCTAGTGCTGGGATTAAAGGTGTGAGTGCCTCCCAAGTACTGGGGGCAAAGGCATGAGATCCAAGTGCTGGAATTTAAGGTGTGTGCCACCACTGCCTGGCCTCTATGGCTATCTAGTGGCTGGTTTTGCCCTCTGATCTTTGGGCAAGCTTTATTTGTCAGATCATGCACAAAATACCACCACAAACTGTAAAGAGGTGAAGAACTTCTTTATAGAAGTAGATACAGAAACCATCAACATTACAATAGAAATCTATTTCTCTCCTGGTGGAACACCTACCCTTATGAAAGCATTGCTCTGTTCTCATATTCCATAAAAATGCAAGGGAAAGAAGGTCAAGAAACAGGTGGTTTACTATGGAACGATAGGAAAGAGTTACATGAAAAGCTGACTCTGAGTTCAGTTTGCACGGGACATCCTGGAGTGAAAGACTGAAAGGCAGTACTGTATGCTGGATGCAGAGAAGATGCTGCTGTGCTGGTCTAGAGATGGCGGTGAAGAAGGCAACGGGTGGAGCCAAGGTGGGGAAGACACATGAAGAAGAGGGAGTTGTGGAATGTGAGGCTGCACAAACTCCAAAAGCATTGAACCAGAAATTCAGATTATTAAAAAAGAAACCTTCAGACATCATCTAACATAATTTCTAACTCTAGGCAACAAAACACTCATGTGTTCCCTAGAGCCTTAGCCAGGAAATTTCCAGCAAGAGGATGAAACTTCACCATCTCTCATGAAGAGTACCCATTTAAAGGATCCTGCTTGTCAACACATCACTGTTCTGTTATTGACCCTAGAGGTGTGTAAAGAAGCTAAGGTGTCATCCCTCCTCCATGTCAGGCCTGAGGGCCCGGGGTAGACTGGTGTTTATGTCACTGATATTCACAAAAGATGGTAGTCATCAGCGGCAAGGTTATCACATCAATCCACGGGCCCCTGTGAACCGACTCTGTTCAAACAAGCACTTTACTTTGATGAGGAAAAAAATGTATGTCTGACTCTCTCCAAGTTGCTGTCAATAAGACTGGAATTGATGTCAAGTTTTGACATTACTGCTCTCCCAGAACGGAGGCTAGTCTTACAAGGTGAAACACACAAGCAGACTTTAGCCAAAATGGAGATGGTTACAGCTTTCATGGACTTCATCATTTCCCTGGTGAAAGGGTGCAGTTGTCTCAGGTAATTTGCTCATAACTGAAGCATGTCAGTGTTTAGCGTATTTCCTACACTTAAAAATCAATGCAAGTTTCTACTATAATTATAAGGATGGGGTTTTTTATTATTATTGATCCTTACTGTTTGTTCATAAGGAGTCCCCACAGCAAGGCATGGGAAAATCCATCTTCCTTGCAGTTAGTTCCAAGTTTCGTACAAAACAAATCACTCCCTAGGCTACTGTATATTATTGACTCTTGGGAACAGGGATCAAATATGCACTGTATTGTCAATCTAGAAAATTCTTTACTGTGAAGACTTCCCTACTCATTGCAGGCTGTTAAGCAGAATCCTGCTCTCTAGTTACTAAAGGCCGGTAGCACCCTTCCTTCCCAGTTATAGAACCAGAAACATCCCCAGACATTGCAGAACATACACCCCCCCCAGGAGTGAAATGTTCCCCTACTTGAAGATCAGACATAGAAAAATACAACTTAGATTATAAACTCCATTGGGCTCAGCATTCCAGGCATATTTTTAAGTGACAGTGGCTGTCCTTCTGGCTTCTATCCACATGAAATCTGCTGGTTTGTTCCAGTCTCTTCAGAGGAAAGTGTGAATGCCCTGTTTCTTGACAAATGACTTTAATTATTAGATTGTACCACAATGTGTATCAAAGTACAAGGGCAAAGCTTTAGCGCTGCTGTCAAGACAACCGAGGCCTCTTCAAGCAAAGGAGAAATCAAAGACTTGTAGGATGCCAGTTGAGCAGGAATCTGAAGCCAAAGGCAAGGGCTGTGGCCGCAGCTGAGCACCTGGTACTTTGTGGAAGCGCTGAATGCTCAGGAAAATTGAGACTTCAAATGCGCTTCCACCTAACAAGCTGCAATTTTGTTTCATTGCGGGGAGAGTAGAGGACAAGTTGGAGAAGAAACCAGGGGAGAATTCAGCCGACAGTCCATTTGCTAATTCAGTGAGGAGTTCAAGACAATCTTCAGAATGCGGCAAGACAAAGGCGTCATTATCTGTAATTACTGCTTACCAGTGGCGCAGATTGATAACAAGCTTCTCCACCACTCCTCCCCCGCCATTATGAGAAGAGGCGATTAAACTAATTAACAAATCAACTTTCCTGTGTAACATTGGGCTCAATAGCAGAAAATAATGAAAAATAGGCTAGCGTACTCGGAAGGATGAGAAGAAACAGAAATCTGAAGCTAACAACAGCAGGGAGAGTTAAAGTAACCAGGAAATGTATACGTTTTAGCAAAAAATCAAATGAGCATTAGGAATGATGAGGCCACGTGATCAAACTCAGGCTTGAATTGAAAGTGTTTTATTTACTCAGGAAAACCAGCTAAACTAACGTCAATTGTGCACAGTGCTGCACATGTATAAACGTGAAATATAAAATAATAGCTCATGTATAAAGAAGTTAGACTGTTGATAACTCCACATATCTTGGACACTCACACAAAAAGAATCACAAAAATAGTCCTTTTAGCCATAATCATTTTGTAGGAAGAGAAAAAGACCCAGTCTCTCACACTGCTGTATTTTGTACTCCTCTCAATCCCCCATTCTCCAGTGGACAAGGCACCATGCCTCCTGGAGCTATTTCTACCCTGAGGCCTTTCACAAATCAGAGGTGTTCCGTAAGTATGCTGAATAGTTTTATGTCAACTTTACCCAACCTAAAGTCACCTGAGAGGAAGAAACCTCGATTAAGAAGGTGCCTCCCTAAGATCAGGCTGGTCAGACCTGTAGGGCATTTTCTCTTCTTTTCCTTTTTACAGTTTATTTTTTTATTTTTATTCATTGATTAATTAATTAATTTTTCCAGCCTAATCACAGTTTCCCCTCCCTCCTCTCTTCCCAGTCTCTCTCCCCCAATCTCTCCTCCCCTTCCCCATCCACTCCCTCTCCCTTCCCTCCAGAAAAGTGCAGGCCTTCCATGTATATCAGCCAGCCATGGGATATCAAGGTGCAGCAGGACTAGGCACTTCCTCTCCTATCAAGGCTATACAAGGCAACCCAGCAGGAGGGAAGGGTCCCAAAAGTAGGTAACAGAGTCAGAGGCAGCCCCCTGCTCCCACTGTTAGGAGTCCCACAAAAAGACAAAGCCACACAACTGCAACACATGTGCAGAGGGCCGAGGTCAGTACCATTCAACTTTTCTGGTTGGGGGTTCAGACTCTGTGAGCCCTCATGAGTGTAGAGCATTTTCTTAATTAGTGATTAATGGGGGAGGACCCAACCCATTGTGGGTGGTGCCATCCCTGGGTGTTGGACCTGGATTCTATAAGAAAGCACGCTGAGAAAGCCACGATGAGCAAGCCAGTAAGCAGCAATCCTCCATGACTCTGCATCAGTTCACTGACCTGCTTGTGTTGTCCAGATTTCCTTTGATGATGAGCAGGATATGGAAGTGTAAGACAAATAAATCCTTTCTTCCCCAACTTGCTTTTTTTTTTTTTTTTTTTGGTTTTCTTGAGACAGAGTTTCTCTATGTAACAGCCCTGGCTGTCCTAGAATTCACTCTGTAGACCAAACTGGCCTGGAACTCCAAGAGATACAGGTGCCTCTGCCTCCTGAGTGCCGGGATTAAAGGTGTGCACCACCATTGCCCAGCCCCAACTTGCTTTTTGATCATGGTGTTTAATGGCAGCAATAGAGCCCTAACTAGGACTAAGCACCTGGGGTAGTGCTGCCCAGTGACATCTCAAGTCATCTATGTGCTTACCGACCGCTTGAGACATGGCCAATGAGATGAGGAGCTGCATTTTTAATTTAACTTCAACCAGCTTTAACTTAAAAACTGATACTCATTTCAATTATTGGGGAACTTAAATATGTGTGGAATAACTTCTATATATTTTGTTATAAATTTCATAAAATCACATAAGGAATAAAAATCTAACAAAAAAACATTTAAATTCTAACTAAACTAAATATCTGCTAATCAACGTAAAAGATACCAGATTTCAAAGACTTGATATGAAAAAAACATAAAATATATCATTAATATTTGTACATTGACTACATGTTTAATATAGTTTATGATTTTGAGTTAAGTATCATGTATTGTTAAATATAAATACCTTTTTGTTTTTATTTCATTTAATGTGTCTACTAGGAAATTTTAAGTTTCTTATTAGGCAATTAGTGGCAAACAAATGGATGACATGCTGTATGTAGCAGGATATTGGAAAATGACAAGAGGAACCTGGTAACAGTCAGAAACGGAAACAGAAACAGTCAGTACGGAAAAGACAAAGAAAATCAACAAAGCACAATGATCGATGAGTGTACATAAACCATGAGCATATATTCCTATTTCAGAGGGACTTGGGTATCTGTTGTTAAGTACTGTGATGCCTTAAATATGCATTTATCATGTACCGCAGGCTTAAAATACATGCACACTCTGGGATGGCTAAATTGATCTAATTAAAATGTGCATGACCTCGTGTTATGAGAACATTTAAAATCTACCCTTTTTTAGCAATTTTCATAAGTGTGACATATTTTTATTAACTATAATAACTTTCGTGGTTTGAATATGAAGTGTCCCCTCCAGGCTTATTGAAAGTTGTGTTGAAAACTCGCTCCTCAGCTAGAGGTATCAATTTGAAGATAGTGGAAACTTTAGGAGGTAAGATCTAGCTGGAGGAAGTATGTCACAAGAGGGGTATGTTTGAAAATTTTTACCTCTTCCCAGCCTCTTCTCCTTTCTTTGCTTCCCATCTGCAAATGAACAGCCTCTGTGGCATGCCCCTGCCTCTGCGAAGGTCTGCTTCCTCCTTTGCTCAGCAGAGCCAAGGGTTATCAAATTAAAACTCTGAAATTATGAGCAGATTTTTTTTCCTTCTCTCCTGAAGCTGTCTCTAGAGAATATTGTTTCAATGTTGGAAGAACTAATAGAAATTTGTTACTGTCAGTACTGCCATTGCTATGATTAAACCTGACTGTTTGTTATGAAACCTTTGGGACATTTTTGTGGGAGGAATTGGGTGAGGTGGAGAAATGGGGTAGAGAAAGCCTAGAATGCTCTGAACAGAGCTTAATGGGTGATCTGGTGGGAGCTTAGGAGACCAGAATGCCACTAAGAAGGCTGGCAGCAAAAACTGTGCCACAAAGTTTCAGGTGAAAACAAGGACTTCAGTGGGATTGGACTAGAGGCTATTCCTGTTACATTCTGCCAAAGAATTTGCCTGCGTTTTACCTATGTCCTGAGACTTGGTGCTGAGGCTAACGGAAAAGTGACTGTCTAACGGATCTGGCAGAACAAATTTCAAGGCAGTCCGGTATTCAGGATAAGGCACGATTATTACTGCCTGCTTTTAGCCAGCTGTATTTATTGTCAGCTTGACACAGCCTAGAGTCGACTCCTATTCCTCTAAAAGTACAGTGAGACTTGAGAGGAGAAAGTAGAGTAGATGGTCTCACCCCTCACCTGGGCAGTTTTGGAAAGCGGGCCATGGGCATGGGTGTGGGAGAGCTAGTCCTGCTCCTCGCCTGAGCAATGGGGAGAGCTGGCCCCAGTGGGCTCTGAAAAGCTGGTGAGATGACCAGCTCAGCTACCCCTCAGGCCCAGATCCAGGACTTTGAACTGGCCCACCCCAACCCCTATCCCATCTATGAGCCACTGGAGCACGTAAAAGGAACAGTTCTGCAGAACCAAAGCTGCAGGATCTCCATGACTCAGGGCAACAACAGGATATCCAAGAGGAGTCTCGGTGGGGGTCCAGTATTGATGGTGTAGCAGAAGCCAGAGGTCTTGAACCAGACCAATGATTCATTGCCATAAACATTTGCAAGTACAGCTGGTTGGACAAAAGGATTTACTGTGTGACACCACAGCTTCCACTGAGACTTTTTATTTCTATTTTCTTTTTGGGGGGTGGTTACAAGAGTAGAGGGTAGATATGGAAGAACTGGGAAATGAGGGGGGCTGGGGGTGCACGAGGTGATATTCACAAAGAAGCAATACAAAATTATATGAGGGGAAAAGTAGGCAGACAAACTTGCGGTTTGTCAGGAAACTTAAATTGGTCAGGAAATTTAAACTTGAGACCATGGAAGTCATGACTTATGAAGAGATTAATACCATTAAAAAGAAGCCCAAAATATTTTGCATTAGGACAACAGGAGTGATGCCTCAAAGGCATTTTAGGAAATGTCCAGACCCCACCCATCACAGACTAAAGGATATAAGAGTGTAAACTCATTTGAAAGACTATCCTTTGAGAAAAGAGCATGTCTGAGTCACTTCTCATGCTCAACATGCTTACAAAGGACCACCTAGGAAGTTGTTTCTCCAAGACTCATTTTACCATGTTCAGCAACCCAGATACTCAGAAACCAATGAGGCCATTATCCAAGAGTTCCAGATACCATTCAGATTTGCAGCAAGCTTTGGCAATGTCCACTGAATACTAGTTTTGCAGGTATCCATAATTCAAGAGTTAGGGAGGATTGGAGACTTCCACCCAGATTCCAAATAAGTAACAGGATCAGAGACCATGCAGGCAGCCCCTAAAGGTACAATGTGTAAAAAATAGGAAGGTGAAGTGTTCTTGGTAACATGGAGACCATAGGGTATTAGAAAACATTAATGTTCACTGAGAATGCACAGATGATAAGTAGAGCTAGCCCATAAGAGAGGCAGATATCAGGCATGGAGCTACAGGATGTAGTATTTGGTCTACAAGGTTTCAGTCCTTCTCCAGTAGAATCCTTCCTTCTAACTCTCCTATTCCTCTCTTTTAGAATGAGGCTATTCATTCTGTAGTATAGTTTCTTATAGTAGTGTAATTATCTTTTGATTTCTCAAGTGGCTGCATCTGCCTTGAGTCTAAGAAGAAACTTTGAACTTGGACTTCTGAATATTATCAAAACCATTAAGATTGGGACGGAAGAAATGGTTGCTGGTGCAGAGAGCCTGAGTTCAGTTCCTATTACTCACATGGTGACTCACAGCCATCCAAACTTAAGTTCCAGGGGATTCCATGCCTTCTTCTGAACTTTGTGGCCATCAAGCATGCATGCAGTGCACATACATGCAAACAAGAAAAAAATATATGAAATAAAAATAAAATAAATCTTAAAAAATACACTAATATTTTGGAAACTCTTAAATTATTTTTAAGGAAATGGCCCTGAGCTGAAAGTGTCCTTTGAACATGAAATGTTCTGTAAGCTCATGTGTTAAATGTCTGATCTGTGAGACTAAAACAGAAATGATATCCTTCGCAGGTTGAAGTTTCTGTTTACACTTAAGACAGTTGAGAATAAGTTCTTATTTGTCCTGTGTTAAGCCCTTGCAAATTAAGCTTTCTATTTGTAATTAAGAATAATTTCCTGTTTCTTAGATCTGATGTAAACTGCATAACATGTTTTTCAACCCACACTAAACGTAAGACCCCATTTACCCTGTTCCTTCCCTTTCATGGTATCTCACGAACAATGTATAACAGCCGCCTCTCTTGCCTCTGTAAACAGTTTATCTCGCCTATAAAAGGGACTTCAAGAGGCCAGCAGGGGCTGCTCTCTCAATCCCAATTTAGGGTGAGACAGCCAGCTGGCCAGTCCTGGGTGCACCCCGAAATTCAGCTTGCTTTAATCAGACAATTGTGGATTTGGTCTTTTCTCCTCGAGATTCTCAGGTCTATCAGATCCACAGCTGCTGTGGATCTTATCTGGTAGGAAATTTAGGAACTGGGGCCTAAGGGACAAAGTAGATCGCTGGGGAGCATCTTGGAAGGTTAGCCCGTGTTCTTAATCTGTTCTAGTTTGGTTTCTGTTGCTGTGAGAAACACTCTGACCAAACAACTTAGGAAGCAAAGAGTTTGTTTGGCTTCGACTTCCTGGTCATAATCCATTATTGAGGAAAGTCAAAATGAAAACAAGCAGAAATGAATGCAAAAGCCACGGAGAGAACGCGAGAACACAGTCACCCACTGGCTTATGCTTAGCCAGCCTTCTTACAGAGCCAGGACTACCTGCCTAGAAGTGGTCCTACCAACAATAGGTTGGGCCCTCCTACATCAATTATCAGTCAAGACAATGTCTCACAGTCATGCCCACAACCCAATCTGATCAAGACATTTTTTTCTTTTGAAAAAAAGACTCTAATGTAGCTGGACAGCTTCTCTCCAGGTCCCATCAAGCCCCCACAGTCCCACAACCCACGTATAAAATAATCACTCAGACGCTTATATTACTTATAAACTGTATGGCCGTGGCAGGCTTCTTGTTATCTACTTCTTCTATCTTAAATTAACCCATTTCTATTCATCTATAAGTTGCCACGTGGCTCGTGGCTTACCGGTACCTTACATCTTGCTTGTCATGGCAGCAGCTGGCAGGTCTCTCTGCCTCAGCCTTCCACTTCCCCCAATTCTCTTCTCTTTGTCCCGCCTATACTTCCTGCTACTGGCCAATCAGTGTTTTATTTATTACCCAATTAGAGCAACACACGTAACATACAGAACATCCCACAGCACTCTAATATGTGTCGAGTTAACAATAAAAACTAACCAGGTCACAGTCCTTTTCCTTCTCTGCCTCCTGTTCACCAGGAGGTGAGCAGCCTCTGGCACCAGCCCCACTGCCAGGATATTTTGCCTCACTGTGGATCCAGAACCAATGGGAGTCAGGAGTGCCAGACAAACCACCAAAGCTGTGGCCCAAAGTTGACTCCTCCCCTTAAGCTGTTTCAAGTATTTTGCCACAGCAACAACAAACAAACAAAACCTAACACAATGTGGCTTTGTAAATGAGATGTCCCTCATATTCCTGGGCATTTGAATACTTCCCCAGTTGATGGTCTCCTAGGGCAGGCGTAGGCGATGCAGCCTTGCTGGAGGAAGAGGGGGGAGTGTAAAGACTTGGGCCATTCGAGTTCATTCTCTCTGCTTCCTGCTTCAGTTTAAGATGTGCACTTTCAACTTCTGCTTCCATTGTCATGTTTCCTGCCACGACAGAGATGGACTCTTAGCCCTCTGGAACTAAATAAACACTTTCTTCTGCAAGTTGTCTTGGTCATGGTGCTTTATCACAGTCATAGAAAAATAACTAATACACACAATCACATTGTACAAGCAATCCCTTGAATGTATCACCTCTAACTCGAAAATTGTATTCCTTTATTAATATCTTCCCGTTCTCCCTACTTCCCCCATCCCCAGCCTCTAGTAACCACCATTCTAACTTTGCTTTCATGAAATCAACACGTTTTTTATTCTACATATAAGAGAGAGAATACAGTATTTGCCTGGTTTGTTCATTTAATATAATATCCTCCAGGTGCTGGGGAGTAGCGCTTGCTGCACAAGCATGAAGACTTGAGATCAAAAACCCTGTGCTCACATTTTTAAGTCAGGCATGGGAGCACAAACCTGTAATCCCAGCAGTGGGAGGAAGACAGGAGGACCCCAGAAGCTCACTGGCCAGTCAGGCTGGACAAAACAGCCCCAGATTCCTGCTTAAGAGCTTATCTATAAAAGTAAGGTGAAGCTGTGTAATCTCAGCTCTCAGGAGGCAGAGGAGGGTGGATCGCTTTGAATTCGGGGCCAGTCTGCTCTACATAGTGAGTTCCAGACCAGCCAGAACTACATAGTAGGACCTTGTCTAAAAATAAATAAATAAATAAAAAATAAGGTGAAGAATACCAGAGGAAGACACTTAGTGTCAAACTGCTACACACACACACACATACAGAGAGAGAGAGAGAGAGAGAGAGAGAGAGAGAGAGAGAGAGAGAGAGAGAGAGAGATTAGTAAAGTTAATAATAAATATCTTCCAGGTTCATCCAAGTTGATGCATATTACAAAATTTCATTTTTCAAGACTGACTAGTATTCTATTGTGCCTTATATACTGCATTTTCTTTATCCATTAATCTGTTGATGCATATTTAGATTGACATCATAGCTATTCTGAATAATATAGTAACGAAAATAAAATACAAATGTCTCTTCAACATACTGATTTCATTTCCTTCGTGTGTGTGTGTGTGTGTGTGTGTGTGTGTGTGTGTGTGTCTGCAGTAGAATTGATAGGTCAAAATGGTAGCTCTGTTTTTAACTTCTTTAAAGCACTTCCACTTTCCAGAATGGCTGAACTAGTTTACATTCCTATTGTCGGTGTATGACAGTCACATTTTTGCCGTCATTTCGCCAGTCCTTGATGTCTTTCATCATTTTGTAACAGCAGTTCTAACAAGTATGAGGTCACACCTCACTATGATTTAGTATTCCTTTTTCTAATGATTAATAAGTTTTTTATTTGTTCACTGGTTGACCATTTGTCTGCTTCAGGAAGTCTGTGTGTGTGAGTGTGTATGTGTGTCTATTACAACTCAAACACAATGAAGACATTGTGGTACATCTTGTCAGTTTTTAACATTAAATGACAAGTTCTGCTTATCTAATTATTTCCTCATATGCCACAACTCAATTAATTTCTACAACAATTTTATGAGATAGAAATCATCTCTGACTTTCCTATTTCAAAGGTAAGAAAACTTGAGGCAATTAAGTATTTGGTCAAGGTTACATACATCTACTCTAGTGCCTAATAACCTTATCAAAATTATTTTCTAATATCTGTATATGTATGTAGTTAAATATATGATTCTTTCCTCCAATTTGAATGTTATTCTATTCCATAAAACCTTTAGTCTGGAGTAATTTGGCCATGTCAGTCCTAGAAATAAAAGTTCTACCAAGGCCACCATATCCTGGCCCATACCTCTAGCAAAAGCCTCCGACTCCACCAGAGACCAGGCCAGCATCCTGAACCCCAGGTAAAACCATCCTCCCACCCTGCCTTCACTTGCTCAGCATAACTTCAATTTTCCCTCTTCTCCTCACCACCATACCCTGGCCCCTACTTCTGACTGAAGCCTATCACCCCATCAGAAGCCAGACCAGCAATCCTGAACTCCAGAGACTAGGCCAACTCTCTGAAAACCAGACAGAAGCCTCCTACCCTACCAGAAGCCAGACCAGCATTTGAACCCCAGATGACCCCTGGCCAGATCGGAGACCACACATATAGCCAGAACGTCAGCTCCAAACTAGGGCAGCAATCCCCTGCTAGAATAGAGGCCATCCAGGCCATCAGAAGCCCAGCCTCCGATGCAGGCAAAAACCCTCTACTCAGCCACAGACCACAGTAACCAGAAGACCAGAGAGGAAACAGAAACCACGGAAGAAAACACCTGTCCAACAAAGACAAATCCAGAAATTGGCATCTAGACCTATAATCACTCCAAATCCCAGATGCTTAAACGTAAGTGTAAGAACACAAACAACAACAGCCAGGGAAATATGTCACCACCAGAGCCCAGCTGTCCCACTACAGCAAGCCCTGAATATTCTAAAAATAGCTGAAACACAAGAAAACAACCTTAAAACCAACTTTATGATGATGAAAGAGGTCCTTGTAGAGGAAATAAATAAATCTCTTAAGGAAATCAAGGAAAAGGCAACCAAAAATTTGGAAGAATTAATAAACCTCTAAAAGAATGTCAACAAAACCAAGAAAAAACAATGGACAGAAATGAACAAAGCTGTTCAAGACCTGAAAATGGAACAGAAGCAATGAAGAAAACACAAACTTAGGGCATTCTGGAAATGGGAAATCTAGGTAATCGAACAGGAACTACAGATGCAAGCATCACCAACAGAATACAAGAAATGGAAGAGGGAAGTTCAGGTGTTGAAAACACTACAGAATAGATTCATCAGCCAAAGAAAATGTTAAATCTAAAAAATTCCTGACACAAAACATCCAGGAAATCTAGGACACTACAAAAAGACCAAACCTAAAAATAATAGGAATATAATAAGGAGAAGATTCCCAGCTCAAAGATCCAGAAAATATTTTTAACAAAATAATAGAAGAAAATTTCCCTAACCTAAACAAGGCCATGCCTATAAAGGTACAAGAAGCTTACAGAACACCAAATAGACTGGACCAGAAAAGAAAGTCCACTTGCCACATAATAATCAAAACACTAACCACACAGAACAAAGAAAGAATATTAAAGGCTGTAAGAGAAAAAGGTCAAATAACATATAAAGACAGACCTATTAGAATTACACCTTACTTCTCAATGGAGATGCTGAAAGCCAGAAGGGCCTGGACAGATGTGCTGCAGACTCTGAGACCACACCTGATTTTTGACAGAGAAGCCAAAATTACACAATGAAAAAAAGAAAGCATCTTCAACAAATGGTGCTGGTATAACTGAATGTTGTCATGTAGATGAATGCAAATAGATTCATATCTATCACCCTGCAGAAAACTTAAGTCCAAGTGGATCAAAGACCTCAACATAAAACCAAATACACTGAACTTAATAGAAGAGAAAGGGGGAATAGCCATGAACACATTGGCACAGGAGACAACTTCCTGAATAGAATACCAGTAGGGTAGACACTAAGATCAACAATTAATAAATGAGATCTCATGAAACTGAAAAGCTTCTGCAAGGCAAAAGACACTGTCAATAAGACAAAATGGCAGCCTACAGAATGGGAAAATATCTTCACCAACCTCACATCCAACAGAGGGCTGATTTCCAAAATATATAAAGAACTCAAGAAACTAGACATCAACAAACTAAATAACCCAACTAAAAAATGGGTTACAGTTCTAAACACAGAATTCTCAACAAAAGAATCTCAAATGGCTGGAAATCACTTAAAGAAATGTTCAACATTCTTGGCCTTCAGAGAAATACAAAATAACTCTGAGATTTTTATTTTACACCTCTCAGAATGGCTAAGTTCAAAAACACAAGTGACAACTCATACTGGAGAGGATGTGGAACAAGGAGAACACTCCTCCACTGCTGATGGGCGTGCAAACTTGTACAGCCACTATGGAAATCAATATGGTGGTTTTTCAGAAAATTGGAAATCAATCTACCTCAAGACCCAACTATACCAATCTTGAGCATATACTCAAAGGATGGTCAGTCATATCACAAGAACAACTGCTCAACTATGATCACGGCAACTTTATTCTTAATAGCCAGAACCTTCAAACAACCTAGATGTCCCTTAACCAAAGAATGGATAAAGAAAATGTGGTGCATTTACACAATGGAGTACTACTCAGCTGTTAAAAGCAATGACATCATGAAATTTGCAGGCAAATGGATGGAACTAGAAAAAAATCATCCTGAGTGAGGTAACCCAACCCAGGAAGACAAACACGGTATGTACTCACTCATAAGTAGCTATTAACTGTAAAGTAAAGAATAACCATGCTACGATCCACAGACCCAGAGAGTCTAGGTAATGGGGAGGGTTCAGGGTAGGACATTCAGAACTCCCTGGGAAGGGGAAATAGAAGAGATTTTGTGGGTGAACTGGGGGCATGTGGGGATGGGAATAGGAGGGAACAGGTGAGAGGTGAAGAGGGAGAGTGCTGAAAGAGACACTGGAAGGGGGGCGGGATTTCAGGATCAAGTAGAAACCTGGTGCAAGGGAAACTCCCAGGAATCTACAAGACCCCAGCTTAGACTCCTAGCAGTAGTGGATATGTAGCCTGAACTGGTCATCTCCTATGGCAAGGCAAGACTTCCAGTGGAGGGATTGGGATGCCAACTCAGCCACATAACCTTCACCCTACAGTCTGTTCTGCCTATGGAAAGTGCTGGAATTGGTGCCTAACCCAAATGCCATCAGAGAGGCTTCACCCAGCAACTGATCAAAACAGATGCAAAGACCCATAGCCAAACATTAGGCCGAGCTTGGAGAATCCTGCTGGAGAGAAGGAAGAAGGATTCTAGGAGCTGGAGGGGTCAAAGACACCACAAGATAACACACAGAATCAACTAACCTGGGCTCGTAGGGACTCAGAGACTGAACCAACAACCAGAGAGCCTGCATGGGACCAACCCAGGCCCTCTGCATTTATATGACAATTGTGCAGTTTTGTCTTCTTGTGGGACTCCTAACAGTAGGAGCAGGGCTGTCTCTGACTCTTTTGCTCCCTTTTGGGACGCTATATCTCATACTGGGTCTCCTTGCCCAGCCTTAATAAAAGGGGAGGTGCTTTATATTACTATAACTTGATATGCTGTGTTTTGCTGATATTCGTGAGAAGCCTACCCTTTTCTGAATAGAAATGGAGAAGAAGTGGTTTGGGGGTGGGGAAGAAAGGGAGAAGAGGGATTGAGAGGGGAGGAGGGACTGGGAAGAGAGGAGGGAGGAGAAACTGTGGTTGGGATGTAAAATAAATTAGAATTTTTTAATAGTGAATAGTTGTAGCAAATGTCACAAGCAAATGTTCTCTGTATTCCTAAACTTCAGTAAGTAAAGTCTTCCAGATGGAAGAGTCCACAAGGAAACCTGTTGACAGCTTCTTGATTCCTGGACTAGACTTGCTACGGTTTCTAAAATTCTTTATGGTTCTTCTACATGGTGCATTATGTCCTCTTAGGGACATGGCTAGAACACATGAGGTCATAAATGTGCAATGAGCCATCATTATATACCAAAAAAAGAAACACTGGTATCTTTTAAGTGAGCAGGCATCATCTTTCATGTCTGCAGCTTCATTCAGTATAGAAAAGTTTCACCAATAAAAGGTGAGAATACCCAGGCGTTGGTGGCATATGCCTTTAATTCCAGCACTGAGGAGGCAGAGGCAGGTGGATCTCTGTGAGTTCAAGGTCAGTCTGGTCTACAGAGTGAGAAGCAGGACAGCCAGGACTGCTTCACAGAGAAACCTTGTTTCAGAAAATAAATAAATAATAAATGGTGAGAATAATTAAGGTATGACAGAATGCCTGGGATGGTGAAAGGCAGAAGAGAGTGAGAATTAAGGACTCAATAGTTAAGCAAATGGTCTGAGAATGGAGGAGTTAGACTGTAGCTAGAGTTTTCCTGCCTGACCCATGGTCAGGACAAATCTCTTTCACCTGCCAGTCCCACAGCCGCTCAGACCCAACCAAGTAAACACAGAGACTTATATTGCTTACAAACTGTATGGCCGTGGCAGGCTTCTTGCTAACTGTTCTTATATCTTAAATTAATCCATTTCTATAAATCTATACCTTGCCACATGGCTTGTGGCTTACCGGCATCTTCACATGCTGTTTGTCATGGTGGCAGCTGGCAGTGTCTCCTCAGGCTTCCACTTCGCAGAATTCTCTCCTCCTTGTCCCGCCTATACTTCTTCCTGCCTGACCACTGGCCAATCAGTGTTTTATTCATTGACCAATAAGCAACATGTTTGACATACAGACCATCCCACAGCATTAGACAACAAAAAATGCTACAGGGAGCCCAAGAAGGGACATGAAACTGAACAGCTTTAGTGGGAAACTTGTTTAAGATGGGGTCTCAGCTGGCAGTGGAGAAAACGGCATACTTTAAGGTGTCAGTAGTAAGTAACATAATTTAATGACAGTATCTATGGCTCTTTGTGTTAAGCTGTTTAGTTTCTATTGATTACACTGCTTTTTTATTCTTTGGTGGTGATTTTTTTCTTTATTAGACAAAAACAAATTAGGAAGAACAAGAGAGATGGCTTAGCATTTTAGAGCACTTGTTGCTCTTCCTGAGGTTTGAATCAACATGGTTCATAACCATCCAAAACTCCAGTTCCAGGGCATCCCATGCCCTCTTCTGACCTACCTAGGCACTAGGCATGCACATGGTACATATACATACACCCAGGCAAAGCATTCATTCACACATATAAAATAAACATTATAATCTAAAAATATTTTTTAGTCTAGTCAGAGTCCAGGCATTATCATTTCAAGACATAGAAACTTGAACTCATGGAATCAAGATTTTTTTTCAATTTCAGAAAAGGAAAACTGGGTCACCTCATACTTAACCATTATCTACGTCTAACTTACTTGCTAACATGAGGATGCAGAGTAGCCATTAAAAAGCTTATGGATGCAAGGATAACCAGAATCCTACAGATGGTAAGACTGTTTGGGCTTTCTCCGTGAGCACCTGGGGAAACACTAACCTGTGTACACTTACTTCCCTTTTGGTGACTTCAGGATCACGTCTGCAGGATGAGGGTTTTATCAGGAGAAATCAAATAATCAAATCTCATCAACTTCAGTGAGCCTCCAAATGCAGGCCAGCCTTCCTGAGAGCTCACCTATGACTTGTAATTGCTGTGTTTTCCCAAATGAAAGATGCAGAGGAAAGGAACCCTGGTGGTAGGCCCTGAGTGGATGCTCTGACAGAAGGTCCGGCTGTCCTCAGGAGGATTTACCCAATTTGTTTTGCAGATCGCCCAACCTGAGATTTAACTCAGGGATTTTAACCAGGTCACTGGAGAAGAAAAGGCCTAAAAGCTGTGCTGTCCCTGAAGCCTGAAGTGAGCATCACTGTGACCAGCTGTAGGTTCTGCTACCAGACCCGTTGATGGAAAAGGCTAGACTCAGAGAGGATTACTGTATGGAAATTTTAATGTAAATAAAATGTAAACCTTTAACTAAAATTTGCTTATCTTGAAATGGTATCTGTCTTGATTTTTTTAATATTGTGAAACATTTTATATATCTCCATGATTTTATCAGTTGGAAAACAGCATATTTCTTTAACATTAATTTTTTTTTTTACCAAATCTGTTACATTTAAATCCTAAGAACAAGTTATTGAAGAGGACTAGAGAGACTGTAATTCCAAGTAACTCTAACAAAAATAATCCACACACAATTTATTTTTTAATGCTTATAAATATTCTAACTCCTTTTCATCTTTGTTTCTTGTAGATAATATTTTTGGACCTTCAGGAAGAATGTACTTTTTTGCGTTCTTTTCAACATCTTTTCTGGTTTAGAACTTGTCTCAAGAGAAAACCTTGAAAGAAAATGAAAACTTCTTTCTTAAAGCCCACAGTGGTTTATTAATATTTTTAAGCCTTTCAATGCAGTTGCATTCACAAATTGGATTTGCACTGTTTGATATAAAACAATTGTTTTATTCCCACTTCAAGTGTGCCACTGTTTTCATGCTTGTTAATTAAATGTTTTATTTTTTAAAATACTGTACAAGTTTCTCAAAACTTCATCTGCACCTGCTCCATTAATGAAAAGATGTCCTTGGAACAACTCCAGTTTATTAAGTGGAAAGCCATTTATTGCACACAAGAATTCAGTCTTTTACCTGTAGGCTTTAAAATGAGTTAGTGTGCATTGTATCCCTTCACCTTTTATCTGCTGTCAATTAACATTTTTAGTATGCAGAGAGAAAAAAACAGGCTGCTTGGAATGTCACTTCCATCGCCCGATGCTCCCACACATGTGATAAGCTGACATCTCTGTAAAGCTATTTGGCTGTTTTCTCTTTTAGTCTGGCCCTTTTGCCCTGGCATCCTTTGACCCGGTGAGATTATGTAGTACAATCCGATGAGACACAGGATTGGTGCTGAGCAGCCAAACCGCTCAACTCCTCAGAAATTTCCATCATACAACCAAATTCACTAACTACTTTCTAGGGGCACTGGGCATCTTATAGGACCACCAACACCCTGTTCATTCTTGCCAGAGCTTTTCAAAGATTAAGCACCCCTAAAGATGAGTTTTGGTGAATGAGTTTGGGCCACAGAGCAATGTAAGATCCCTGACTGTAATAATTCTGGCTACTTTGAAAACACAATTCAAAGATGATGAAAAATCTGCTAGGGCTGAAAAATATGACACATTGCTAAGTTTTTCAAATCAGATTATAAAATGTGCCCACTAGGGGTTCACTTATGTAAAAATCACACATCTACGTACACAGTGGTGGACAACCTTACAGGTTATAGACTAAATCATTTTTTTCCAAGGCTGTGTAAGACCCTAGATTCAAGCTCCTATACAAGAAGGAAAAAAGGGAGGGAGGAAGGGAAAGAAAATGACCCCGAGTTTGGAGGAGTTTGCTTGCTTGTTTTGTGTTATTTTAGTTTTTTGTTTTGGTTTAGTTTTAGAGACAGGGTTTCTCTGTGTAGCCCTGACTGTCCTGGAACTCACACTGTAGACCAGGCTGGCCTCAAACTCATAGAGATCCACCTGCCTCTGCCTCCCAAGAGCTGGAATTAAAGGCGTGAGCCACCACCCCCCAGCTTTTAGTTTTCTAATCTAAGGATGTGGACTAAACTGGACTCTTTCATATGTTTTCCTTCACTCTGACTCTGTAAAATCTCAAGAAAATCGGGTCTTGCTTTCTTTTAATATATTCTATCTCAAAGACAGATTAATCTTATCAGTTAATAAGGGGGAGGATTCTAAAATTAAGAGTAAAACCTCAAGGCAGAGGCTGGAGAGAAGGTTCAATGGTTAAGAGCACTGACTGCTTTGTCAGGGAATTTAGGTTCAATTCCCAGCACCCACATGACAGATGACAACCATCTGTAATTCTGGTTCCAGGGGATCTGATGCCCTTTTCTGACCTCGGCAGGCAATAGGCATGTATGTGGTACACAGGTAAAATACCCAAACACATTAAAAAAATATGTTTTTAAACCCTCAGGGTTTAGTGCAAGGTGAGTCCCCGTACCAAGAACACTCTCTCCGGAGACAGGGTATAGCACACTTATTTTATACCACCCCACTCTCACTCTATCCTTAGCTAGAGCATACACCAACTGCCCCTGAGACTCTGCACACTGCCCCATTAGGAGAAGGAAGACAACGTACGTGCCTTTTTGTTAACTAGCATGTATTCATTGTATAAAAATCAGAGCACACTGCTGTCATGATTGACAAGGCTAGGAAAAACAAAGACCCACCCAGGATGGCACATCCTGCAGCCTCAATTTCAGCACAATGCCTGCTGACTCTTACCCTACAGATAACATGAAGGTAGAGGTGTATAGGATAAACAAAAAAGGCCATCTAAAGAACTTCTCTTTCACCCTCAGTGATGGAAGCATTTGGCTTCAGCAGCTAGCACTGATTCGCCTGAATACTAAATTATATTTGCTTCTCTATTTGTCATTCATCACAGTCCATTTGCATGAGGTCTGTGATGTTAAACAAGGTGTCTTATGTTACAGTGATTCCCCCCACCTCCTCCCATCCTTGCTGATCCTCAGTAACTGCACCTTAAGCTGTCTACAAGCCCCCCAAACAGAAGATAACACTAATTTCTTTCTCTCCTTTTCCTCCCATGTAAAATCCATTTACAGGTGCTCAAGATCCTATCTCAAAACTCAGGCCCACTTCTCAGTGCAGGTCACAAGCTTTACTGCTAACCTAATGCCCACCTCACTGTCCTTTATCCCTTGAAATGCTGCAATCATATTCTACATGGCCTTTCTGATTCACTCTTGACACAATTCTTTCTTTACCCAGGAACCAATACAATCTTATGTTTTCTCTTCTCTGACTAAAGCTTCCTAATGGCTTCCCACCGCACTCAAAACAAAAGTTAGCAGCCTTGTTGTGACTTCCAGAGCCCCAACTTTCCTCCCCCTTTGCCAACCTCGGGTGTCCAGGCACATGCCATCACGTTTGTCCCTCATGATGTTAAGCTTTCTCTCGTGGAAGTGCCAGATTTATAGCTGCCAAAGACATTTACATTGGCCTCGTCCTTCGTATTCATGAGTCTCCCCTGGAAACACAATGCCTGGTTCCTCTGGTCATTCAGTCTTCATCTTAAATGTCACTTCCCCATAAACAGCCCTTTGGCAGAATGATGTACAAAGGCTCCCAGCCCCTTCTGTCACACGGATGAATTTTCCCCTGCATGTGTTAGCCCCAGTATTTTGTTCCCCCGTTTATTTGTTCCTGTTTTCCTCTGTTACTAAACTGTAAAGAACACAAAAGGAGAGACCGCCACGCCTACTAACACCCAAAGGACACCTGAGTGAGTGTGAACGCAGCCTGAGATGGGGTCGTAACTTACTAGTTTTCCTTATCTGTTAAGTGGTGGGCATGGATTCATAGGATTATGACAACCATCAAAACAGTCAATGTATATAAAAGGTATAACAGAATACTTTCTGGCACACAATTTGCTATTATTGCCTGTTAAATTATATAAATAAGTAAACAATTTAAAGGTCGATCTGGGCATAATGGCACACACCTGTAGCCCCAACTCATGGGAGGTAGTGGCAAGAGAATGGGGAGACAAATCCAGTTTCAGCTATGTAGTGAGCTCAAAGTCAGTCTGGGCTACATGTGACCCTGTCTCAAAAATCAAGCATAAAAAAGTATTAAGGTCAGTATCTGGTAAGGAAAATTTCAGAACTACTATATAATAATTCATTAACACACTAAAACTAAGACCTTATCTCAATATAAACATTGGGGGATACGGGTGAGTAGTGGAGTTTGTACCTAACAAATGGAAAGCCTGGGGTTCAATCCCCAGAGGCTGTTTTCATCCTAGAAGAGATCAAATTTTAGTAGAGGTGAAAGATTGATAAACAAATATGATATACATGTGTACAAAAATGCACTAAAAGCAATTACTACCGTAAGGAAAATACAGAAACTCTTGACCAGAGAAATGGAATCTGAACTGGACCCTCCTTCTATACAGACATCACAAGTGAATAGCAGTCCATGCTGAATCCCTCTGCATCCTAATTAGCCCCAATCGTTGTCCACTCAATAACATTTGAATGTGTCTAAAGTCACCAAAGACTGAGTAAAGATAAGGCTTTCCACATCACCCAGTCACTTCACCCTAAATTAGGTATACACATGTGCCGTAGGTCCCAACGCAATCTACATAAGCATGGTAGATGTCTGGGATACTCACAACAAATTAAAAACTCTCCATCACCTTACTCTGATAATAAGTTGACATTGTTGCTAAGTTGAAAACTAGTTATTACTATAGGAATACATGTATTATAGGAATAACTAATTTTCCTTTGCATTCCCAAGAGACTTTGAATGTGTGAACTTTTTATATCCCAAAGAATATACTCTTTAACAGCACACAGGTAGTAAGTCTAGCTTCACTCCACAGTACCTTCCCCATTAAGTAATCAAAGTGATCTCTGGGCCATCTGTGTGTTCATATCTCTAATGACTGCACAGAATCTGGCACTAAGTGGACACCCAGTAAAAGTTTTGTGAAGGACTGAATAAACAAATGAATAAAGAAACCCAGAAATGAGTGAAAACAAAAGTTTATAATATGTTCATTCACTTTAACACTAAAAACAACACTGTACCTATATATGCTAAAGTAATGAACAGAAAATATTTCAACTTAATAAAAATACTATGGTGCATGGCATCTGAACATACTTTTTCTAGTTTGGTTTCTGGTGCTGTGAAAAAAAAAAAAAAACCCCATGACCAAAGACAACTTGAGAGAGGAAAGGGTTTATTTGGCTTAAAGGTTATAGGCCATCATGGAGGGAAGTCAGGAGAGGAACTCAAGGCAGGAACCTAAAAGCAAGAACTGAAGCAGAGACCAGGAAGGAATAATACTTACTGGCTTGCTCCCAAGCTCACATTAATTTACGTGTATTATGTAGGCCAGGCCTTCCCCACTCTAAGGGATGGTACCTTCCAGAGCAGGTGGGGGTGGGGGATTCCTGCATTATTTAGCCACAAAAAAATGCTGCATAGCCACACCCACAAGCCACTTCCTCAGTTGAGGCTTTCTTTTCCCGGGTGTTTTAAGTCCACAACCAAGATTAGCCATCATAACACCAAATATGAAAATCAGCTTTGTTGGCATTCTGACTATTGGTAGATGATAAGTCTATGAAAGGAGAAGTGGCTTAAAAGTCTATATTTAATTAAGAAGAAAATTCTTACTCTTGCTGTTGCAGTGTGTGGACAGCAAACATTCACCCACCTGACCTCATCATTAAGTAGACAAAGAAAACTCTGTTTGATTTTGTTCTTTTCTGCTCCCTGCCTTGTTTTCAAAAGATGGTTCCTAAGGATAAAATAACCAATAAATCCAAAGTTAAAGGGGGAAAAAAAGCATATGTTTATATAGTTTGTCATTATCTACCAATCAGAAGAGTCCCAGGTCATTAGAAACTGGTGGCTTAAAGAAGCCATGTTTTCTTATGAAGAGTCACTGGTCCTAGTCTGAGTAAGGTCTGGGAGACATGTCATAAATGCTGCCTCTGTCTCCCCAAACAGCCAGCAATAAGCTGAGCAGAACAAAGCCTCAAATAAAAATAAAAAAAATAAAGCTTCGGCTTTTCCTGCAAGGACAAAAGGCAGTTATTAGGCATACCAGGAAGGTTCTTTCATGGATGGTAATTACGTACAAATCGGAGACGTATAATAAGAAGGATCATTTTCCTCTTCATTTACTTAAAATGGGATTTCTTGCAGTCATTATATAATTGCTGGTATTTTTCGGTAACATTATTAGGAATAAATGGACAACTGCTTCTGGAATTATCATGAGGATACAAATACTGAAACCTCTTATTTAGGACTAGTTGCTAAGTAGGTGGAAAGGGAAAATAGTCTCTTTCAACAATAGTAATCTGAACATTTTCTGTGCCCAAAGAGATCAATTTCTCATTCTACTCTCCCCAAAAAAAGTGATCCTTCCTATAGTCTACATATCTTTACAAGCACTCCAGCTTAAGTTCATTCTTCAAACTTTTTGTGCTTTATTACTCCCCATCTGTGAAACACACACACACACACACACACACACACAAAAAAAAAAAAACTCTGCTAGAAAGTGGAATGCCACCATTTAACTCACCTGGGGAAACGTACTAGTAAAGGAAAATAAAAAGAAAACATATATACTCTTATTCTTCCTCTCAATGCTAGTTTCAGGACCTATGCATTAGAAGGCTCTACTTTTCTGTAGTGAAATACCTGAGGAAATTAACTTACTAAGAAAAAAGAGTTCAGCACTGATGAAGATTGATCCCTAACACCATGTAATAATCCAGGCATGGCCATGTACACCTGTAACCCCAGCACTGTGGAGAATGCAGACAAGATTTCTGGGGCTTGCTGGCCACCACCCAAGCTCCAGGTTCTGTGAGAGACCCTGTCCCAAGGGAATAGGGATGATAGAGCAAGATAGCTGACATCATCCTCTGGCCTACAGGTTCATACCCACACATATACATGCACAAATACCATGCATGCATACACACACACACACACACACACACACACACATAAACCATGTAGACACACACACAATCACATATACCATGCATATGTTCACAAACACACACACACACACACACACACACACACACACACATTGTTTCAGTTAATGGTTCTGGAGCATTTAATCAAAGATCAAGTGTCTGTACTGATTTAGTTCTCTGGCGAGGACAGCTTAGCATAATGGCAGGGTATTAATGTGACTTGGCAAACTACTTAAACCTCACAAACCAGGAAGTTGAGAAAAGGGCTGGATAGGCCCCACAATTCCTTTCTGTGGAGCATTCCCAATGGCTTAAAAGCCCTCCATAATGCCCCACCTCCTAAAGACCCTTCCCAATAGTGCCACCCTGGAGACCAAGTGTAGCTGAAGTTTTCCTGTGTCCCGCTCAGTCTGCAGCCACTCAGACCCAAATAAACACACAGAGGCTTATATTAATTAAAACTGCTTGGCCATAAGCTCAGGCTTATTACTGACTAGCTCTTACACTTAAATTAACCCATAATTCTTATCTACCATGTGGCTTGGTATCTTTTCTCAATTCTGCCTTGACATCTTGTTTCCTCTGTGTCTGGCTGGCAACTCCTCTGTGTCTGACTCAGCCCTCCTCTTCCCAGAATTCTCCTTGTCTGTTTATCCTGCCTATACTTCCTGCCTGGTTACTAGCCAATCAGCATTTTATTTATCAACCAATTAAAGCAACACACATTTACAGTATACAGAATAGCATCACCCATCAAACAAGCCTTTAACATGTCATCCTCAACAAATACATAAAGCAGGTAACTTCTTTTCCCACATCTTCCAAAGGTTTCCTTTCTGCCCCTCATCTTCATTCCTGAAAATTTCCACATAAAAGCCAAAAACACACTCTCAGTAAGCACAGTGTCTTCTGGTTACAACCAGTTCTAGCTTATAAATAAACTATTCCATGTTCATTTTCAAAAACATATTCCGTGGACATAGGTAGCAGCAACCAGTCAACAAAATCAGTGAATTGTTGTTAATATAATAATGTTTGATTTTTCTCCTCTCAGCTCTTGGTAGTGTCATTCCACGACCTGGTTGTAGTTCTGAGGCCCTCAAAGGAGACAGAGCATGTTGGGCACTGTCTACACTGGACACTACAGCTGGAGAAGAGAAGAGTATATTTACAAGTTCACCTTTCAGCTATTCTCAGCTCAGATCACATAGACATCGAAAAGCTGGAACTGTCTATGGCATTGTCACTCGACACTTTGGAGTAGATGGGGAAAGAAAGCTCCCACAAAGACCCTGGTTCCAGGCCATTCCTCAAAGCAGAGTTAGAACAGACCAGCCAAGTTCTGACCGAGCCAGGTTGACCAGAACTTCACTCACAGGAGTGAAGAGGGTGATGCTTGCATACTAAAAGGTGTCGAAGGAAATGACAAATGCATAAAGAATAAAAGGACTAGGAAACTACTATCTATTTTTGCACCCAAATAAAAGAATGGATCTAAGCAAATTTCATCAAGAAATGCCAAAAAAATTTCAATTAAAAAGATGCTTAGAGAATGGGGAAATGGTTCATGGGGTAAAGTCCTAGCTATGCAGGCATAAGGACCCGAGTTTGAATCCCTGTAACCCACATGAAGCCTTGATGGAAGATATCTGTAATCCAGTAATGCCTCAGTGAGGTAGGAGATGAACACAGGAGAATCGCTGAAAATTCTCAGACCAGATAATCTCGAACACTCACACTCAGCCATGAGCAACAAGACACCCTGCTCAAATAAGGTGAAGGGTGAGGGCCAATACCTCAGGCTGTCCTCTGACTTCAACAAATATGCCATCTCGTGCGTGCGCACGCGCGCGCCTGCGCGCACACACACACACACACACACACAAGTTTACACACATCATATGCACAAGTGCACATACACACACAATTACTGGACTGAAAATGTAGCTCTCGGTGATCAAACCTAACATGTTTGAGAACCTGAGTTTCATTACCTAACACTCCAGAGAGGAGAGAGAGGAAGAGAAGGAGAGAGATCCTGAATTTAAGAGTTAATTATTTCTAGAACTGGAGCATACATTGCCTGCCTCCCAGGATGAAGCATAGGAACTTCATAGCTCTACCCATATTTTCTTGTTCCCCAAATGAAACATTAATCTAAACAGTCCTCTGGTTGTAACTACCTATTTACAGAGAATGTGAAGGACTGAAGAATGGGTTGAATAACAACAAAAACCAAAACTTAAAGAAATGCTATGAGTCGACTTTGTTTAAATACCAAATTCAGCTATAGAAAGAACAGTTCAAGACAACTGCAAACAGCGCATCATGGACTGGGGATTAGATGGTGTCGGGGAATAATTGTCAGTTCAGTCAGGGAGAAAGCATCATCGACAGGTGAGCTGACACAAAACTTTAACTTTACTTAAACAGAAGGAAATGGAACAAGATTAGTAAGTCATTAAGGGACAAGTCTTTTTAACCTGTTTTCTCTACCTTGAGATATCTTGGGAAATTTGAACTAAAATTTGGTTTGCTCGGCTGCCTTGCTTTGTTAGCGGTGGTTTGTTTTGGTCTGGTGTGCTTTGCTTTTTTTTGTTTGTTTGTTTGTTTTGTTTTGTTTTGTTTCATAAAGGTTGCCGGATATTCTTGACAACTTAATTAAGGAGGCACATCCTTCCTTACAGATTTTTTTAAAGGCCTGATTTAATTCAAACGGTCCAGCTAATTAAGGGGGACCATGCTTTACACAGACCACAGGGAAGGTGAGTCAGCCGCTGCTCGGGGAGATGGCTAGTAGCTGTCACCAAGCAAGTGGGGAGCCCTGTGAGAAAACACAGGACCTGAACAACTGGCTTGACAAAGACAGTGTGGCAAAGTTCCTCACCCCAAGCACAGACCTACTGGCTGCTTTCCCGCTGCATGCTGCCAGCTGGCGCCAAGGGACTAAGAGCCTGTACAGCCCTCCCCGCGGTCTCTGAGCCAGCTGCCCTCCTTCTCAATCCTCCACACTGAAGCTGGGGGGAGGGGGCGGAGGCGGCTCTCCAGTGGCTCTCCGGTGGCTCTCCGGTGGCTCTGATGAACAATCCTACCTAGCCTGCAGCCTGAAGACACCCTGGTGGCTCCAGGGCCCTCTGCCCAGCAGGAAACATCCCTACCGAACTGGGCAGTTTTATCAAGTTATTTAATTTTTGGAAAGAAAATGCAAATTTCATCTGAGGTCTGTGTATTAGATGCTGTTAAGGAAGAATTTGTGCTTGATGGTGTACTATGTGCACTAAAATACTAAGGGTTCACATGTTATAAGAACAATAGTGTACTTTGAAATTACTAAATAAAAGCAGTTAAACTAGACCTGCTACTGGAAAGCCAAAAGGTATCAAGCACAATGAGAAGTATATATGCCCAGCACATATACTGTCCATGTTTTGCATTTCATTTTCTAGTCTTCATTTATTACACATATCCTTATGTAATTATCATCATAATAGGCAATCTTTGTGTGGGGGAGATGCATGTTTGTGTGCATGTTCCCTGATGAGTGCACATTCTCATGCGTGAGTATTTGTGTGACAGCTTTAGTGTCTTCCACAATAGCACTCTACGATATTTTTAGAGGTCCCTCCATGAACTGAGTTCACCAACTCATTAGGCTGGCTAGGCAAGGAGATCCAGGGATCCACCTGTCTCTGGTTCCCCAGTGCTGGGATTACAGGTGTGAACCACTACATCTGGCTTTTTATATCACTGTCTGGGATCCAAACTCAGGTCCCCGGGCTTGCACAGAGAGCTCTTTATCCACTGAGCCATCTCTTAACCCACTGGATAATCTTCTTTAGTCAGATTTTCTCATTTAAAGCTTCCGTCACTTCCCACTGTTTTACTGTAGTTAACATCACGTCACACTATGCTGTAATGTCAGAGGTTCAAATAATCCTAGACTGCTTTTAATCCTAAAGCTGCCTAAGTGTCCATTCGCTATATTCTTTTTGCTCTTTTCTTTATGATTCCCGTCTACACTCTCCACAGGCAATTCCTTGTCACACTGCCTCTCGTGTGTAAGGCTCTTTACTCCCTCTCATGTTCTCCTACACTGTAGTCACAAAGTGCTACCAATGTCGCCTCCTAAAGATGGGACTCCACTCTCTCCTTCACATTCTGATTGCCACTTTCTCTTTTCAGCTGTCTCCAGAATGCAGAACGCAGCTACCTCCCAATTTATCTGCCTACCTCCAAAAATCATCCTCTTGCTGTATGAAGCTGCCCGTGCCAGGTTAAACCTTCCAAAAGCCTCTTCTTTTATGGACGCTACATAATTATTCAGATTCTCAGAAACAATTTGCCAAGATGCTCTTAAACTCTGCAAAAATTGATTTATCTTCACAAGAGGCCTCTAAACAATGTCGTTATTCTGTCCCTCTTGCAGATGAGTAAACGGAGGCATATAAATGTTGTTATTTTGCCAGGTTCTCCCAACTCGGAAGATGCACAGCCAGGATACAGACTTGCTTCTGTCCTAATCTAAAGCACACGCCACACCTCCTCGCAGTCGGACACTCACCTGTGAATAATACTTGCCTGCCTATCCGCTGCTGCCTGCAAAAGGCACTGCCATGTTTGCACTTCCTAACATTCATCCATAAGGATTCCCCACTCCATCACTTACCCGTGTTAGTCTGTCTCTCAGAAATGTCCTTTCATGTCCCTTTATCTTTTTCCTAGACAATTTGCCCATCTTTTAAGACTCAGAAGACCCATCTTTTAAGATGGGTCTTAAGGGCAGAGTTCAACCTTGGATGTCTTCCACACTTAACTCTTCTTCACCTTATTTGACGAAGGATCTCTCACTAAACCTTGAGCTCAAGGTGGGTTTTCTTTTTCTTTTCTTTTCTTTTTTTTTTTTTGTACATACATACAATCAGGCAACCCCCACCTCCCACTCCCACCCTGTTTCCACAGCAGGTGGTCTTTTATATTCAGTCACTTTATTTCGTCAAGTACATGTATTGGGCATAAACTGTCATTTTCTTACAAAATGCCTTAAAAGCTACTGGCATTCTCCAGGGAAATGAAGAGAAATGAGGGGAGACAAAACTGTTGTTGAAAGATGATTAGAGTTCAGAAAGCAAAGCTACATATCAATCATTCCAGTATTTGAACAAATGTGTAGGTTAGGACCATGGTTAGCAGTAAGTGGCCAAGCTAAGGGCTTGGTCTTCCTCCTCTTCATCCTGACTATCATTTTGGTTCTTCCCTAATCTAAGATCAAGATGTCAGATTTAAGTTTTATTCCAGGGATGTCCAAAGAGAAACTTCTCATGGTATCTCTTGGGTCATCCATCGCCTAGAATAAAAAGTCATGAAAAGTAGTCTATACAAATTAAAAACCCAGAGACTGTTATGTCATGAGATACATTAATAATGACCAAACTGTAAGAAACATGTGCAGCCTCGTGTAACATATTCAGTTACTGTCCTAAGGTCACAGAGGTCTTCCTACAGAATGCATGTCATTCTGTTTACATCAAACACAGAAAACTCATTTACAAGTGAATGTCATTTTCATCTTTGTTCCATGGCCAAGTACATCTCATTTGCATTCGTTTGCTTCCCTACTGGAGTGCTATTCTACAGCTGGTGGGGGTTGTGCTCAGTACCTGCTACTTACCACACGCCCATACTGCAGTCATCCAGTTACAGATCTGCATAATAATTTCAGCGGCATTTTTTACATGTTAAGTTCCAATGGTTACATCAAAGAAAAATAAGTCAATAGTAGTATTTATGGGAAAGAACTTGGCAAGTTTAAAAGCATGTGCACACAAACAATATCCCTTCTTCATGTTAGACTAGCGTTGAAATTCTCAAGATGGTCAGATGTGGTGACATCAACCTATAATTCCAAAACTTGGAAGGCAGAGGCAGGGAGATAAAGGCTATCCTCGGCTACATAGCGAGTTTAAGGCCAGCCTCAAAAAACCATGCCAAAAAAAAAAAAAAGGTTACCTAACCTAAAAAGGTACTATTTTGTAATCTGATGTCTCAGTATGTGTATAGTTAAGACTGAAATTCTGTTATCTTTCAGGTATGGAGAGAATGACAGAGCTAAACAGCTATCCCAGTATCCATCCTTCTATGAGAGCTTCCTCCACTTCTGACACTGTCCTAATCCATTGTGATTTTCCTACTGTAATGGTGGCACTGATGCCTTCTAAAAACACACCTGCAGCCTTTCTACAAAGTTTCGTACCATTGTTATCCATTGAAACCTCCAAACAACTGAGTGTCCATCAACAGAAGAACTAGGTCATCTTTGTACACCTACACAAGAGGGTGCTATGCAATAGCAAAAGAGAGGGGAATGAGGAAGTTCTCTTTATGACAAGGAGGAAAAGAAGGATATACGCTGTTGGTTATTTAACTTCAAAAACAAATACTAGGACTGGTAAGATGCCTCAGTGGCTAAAAGCACTTGCCATGCAAGCCTGACAACCTGAGCTTGATCCCTAGGACCTACTGTGGAAGGAAAGAATCAACTACTGAAATTTGTTGTCTAACCTCCATATGCATTTAAGAGCATGCCAACACTCACACACAACATGCACACACACAACAACAACAACAATAATAATAATAACAATAAATAAAATAAAATTAAAGACATAAGAAATAATAATAAGGACCAGAGGGACGGCTCAGTCATAATGTACTTGCTGGGCAGGCAAGATGGCTAAGAAGGTAAAGGTGCCTCCCAACAGAAAGACTGCTGACCTGAGTTCAACCCCCAGGACCTACACAGTGGCAGGGGAGAACTGACTCCTTCAAGTTGTCTTCTGACTTACACATATATGTCATGGCATACATGTGCCTACACTCATACAGACACACACAAATAAATAAATAAAATGTAATAAAATACATACCATGTTTGTCTTTCTGATTCTGGGTTACCTCACTCAGGATGATTTTTTCTAGATCCATGCATTTACCTGCAAACCTCATGATGTCATTGATTTTCTCTGCTGAGTAGTACTCCATTGTGTATATGTACCACATTTTATTTATCCATTCTTCAGTTGAAGGGCATCTAGGTTGTTTCCAGGTTCTGGCTATTACAAACAATGCTGATGTACTCACTCATAGGAGGATACTAGATGTGGAGCAAGGACGACTGGACTGCTACTCACAACTCCAGGGAGGCTACCTAAAAAACAGGACCCCAAGAAAGACACAGGGATCACCCAATGACAGAGAAATGGATGAGATCCACATGAACAACATGGACATGAGTGGGGGTAATGAAGGGCAAGGGTCGAGAGAAAGAGAGCTTAAGGGAGCGGGAGATCCCAGCTGGATCAAGAACAGAGAGGGAGAACAAGGAATAAAAGACCATGATAAATGAAGACCACAAGAGCATAGGAAGAAGCAAAGTGCTAGAGAGGCCCACAGAAATCCACAAAGATAACCCCACAATAGACTACTGGCAATGGTCGAGAGACAGCCCGAAATGACCTACTCTAGTGATAGGATGGCCAAACACCCTAATTGTCATGCTAGAAACCACATCCAATGACTGAGAGAACCAGATGCAGAGATCCACGGCCAGGCCCCAGGTGGAGCTCCAGGAGTCCAATTGGCGAGAACGAGGAGGGTTTGTATGATCGAGAATTGTTGAGACCAAGGTTGGAAAAAGCACAGGGACAAATAGCCAAATGAATG
>CABHPH010156316.1:0-46368 GCA_902168325.1 Peromyscus nudipes
ACCACAGCTGATCCCCAAATACTTAAAGACAGGGATGTTAACTGCAGTGGGAAGGGGACCTGGAACCTTCTAGAGATGGGAAAGTGCTGGTCAGAGCTAAGTCATGCTGTTCTTCTAAAGGATTGAAAGAAAAGAGAGAAAGGCTGAATGCAATTCTTTTCTCCCTTCATTCTTTTTGATTTTAGAGTATGTTGCATGTACCTGTGTGACTGGACACACATGTGGACACCAGACCAGGATGGCAAGTAGCTTCCTCTAGACAGGCTTTTTCATCAAGACAAGAGCTTGCCATATCAGCTAGGCTGGCTGGCCGGCCAGTGAGCTCTCAGCATCCGTCTGTCTCTGTCTCCCAGATCTAGGGGTTTCAGGCATTCATAGCCATACCTAGCTTTGAACTTGGATTCCCATGCTTGCTGAGCAAGTGTGCTTACCCATTGAGACATATTCCCATCCCTCTAAATACATTTTGTAATGAAAAATATTGATTCTGTGGCATTGTCTATTTGTTTTAGAATTATAGAAAATTCAGTGGGGCATGGTGTTATATGCCTATAATCTCATCACCCTGGAGGCAAGAGAATCAATAATTCAAGGCTAGCCTAGGCTACATTGAGAGTTCTAGGCCAGCCTGAACTACATACATTGTGAGTCTTTCTACAAAATAATCCAAGGGGGAGAGATGTCAGTCAGTGGTAGAGCACTTGGCTAGTGTGCTCTAGGCTCTGGGATTGATCCCCAGGCACCAAGAAAGAATTTCAGATAATTCAGACATGGATTTTACTTTTCCTTATTTGATGAATTTTATAGCCAATTTCAAGTACCAGAGTTCACCTTCATAAAAGGAAACTTTAATTAACAGGCAGGAGTGCCCTGTTTCCGCTTTTTCAATACAAAGAAGTAGAAAGGGCTTGGTTTTGTTACTGCTCCCATTCCGCCCTGTTCCCTTCTGTCACTATGGTTACCAGTTGAGCGACTGTTTGCTGAGACACATTCGGAAACCTTGTTGGGGTACATTGTGATAATTCAGTATAGAAACACAAGCCCGGTGTGGTGGTACACACCTGTAGTCCTAGCACTTAAAAGGCTGAGTGTGAGACCAGCCAGAGTACATAGCAAAATCCTGTCGTCAGAGAACCCAAACTGTCATTCTTGTTTTAACCAATGTTTTAATGTTTCACAAAACAGCTCACCCCTTCTCTGTGTCTGTGAGTCTACTGAGTATCTCTCCTTCCTCTCCCCCTCCACTCTTCCAGTCTCCAGTAACCATTCCATTCTTTCAGGAGATCAACCGTTTAGTTTCCACAAATGAGCAAGCACATGTCTCTGGCTTATTAATGTAATGGTCCTCTGTGTGTCTGCAAATGACAAAAATTTCATGATTCTTTTGTGGTTGAATAATATTTCACTATACATCTAGGTGGGTGAAAAACACACACAGGCCAGCCTGGGTCCTCACAGTCTGGGCTAGCCGAAGACATCCACAGGCCTGCCTGGTGCCTTGTAGTGTTTTGTGGGCAGGTGCCATTATGATGAGCAAGTATATGGTGGAAAAATGAGAAGCAGAATGATTCACGTTTTGTGGAAAGAGGCAGAACTGAAGAAGCAAAGGAGGTGAGGAACTGGCTGGTGTGGGTGGCCTGCTTGCTCCCTGAGGACAAGGTGACATGTGGACCCAGACTGCTACCATGTCTGGGTCCGTGGTCCGACTGCATCTGGTGTCTGTGCTGCTGTCCATGGCCCGTATTACCACAGGGAACCATAGGAACCAAGCCTGTTGAAATTCAAGGGCTGTGCTGAGCTGGCCCTGCCCCTTGCTGGATTCTGTAACAGGAGATCTGGTCCCACCCCTCATGGGATAGCTAGCCCCCACACTTGTGAGAGATGGCCTCACCATGGGCATAGAAGAGCTGGCCCTGATGACATGGGCCTAGGAGAGCTGGCTCTGCATCTCGCCTGAGCGATGTGGTCCCAGGGGTCTGGACTGAACAGCTCAGCTACCTCCCAGACACACATCCTGGCCTTGGGTTGGCCCACCCTAACATCTACCACATCTATGACCTGCTGTAGTGCATGAAGGGACACTGGTCCTGTGGAATGATAGGCGAGGGATCTCCACAATTCCGGGCAACATCAGGATATCCTAGGAGTTTCCATGAGGGCCCAGCGATGATGGTGTGCCAGAGTCCTTGAACCAGACCAAAGCTTCGTTGCAATGAACATTTGTGTGTAGGGCTGACTGGACAAAAGGGTAAATACTGTGTGACACACTACAGATCCCAACGCCACTAGGAAGAATTTAGAGGTGTTGGAGAGACGGGAAAGATGGAGAAACAAGGTGGTTTTTAATTAATTTTTGGGGGGTTTCTTTGGGGGTCATGTTAAAGGGGTGAGGGGCAGGTATAGAGGGGCTGGGAGGTGAGCAGGATTGGGGTGCATGATGTGAAATTCCCAAAGAATCAATAAAGAATTATGTTATGTATAATTTTTTTAAATACCACATTATGTAGTAGGGAATCTAATATGTCTATCTGGTAGGTAGACATGCAGATACAACTTAGATCTCTCTCTCTCTCTCTCTCTCTCTCTCTCTCACACACACACACACACACACACACACACAGAGAGAGAGAGAGAGAGAGAGAGAGAGAGAGAGAGAGAGAGAGAGAGAGAGAGAGAGAAAGAGAGAGAGAGAGAGAGCTCAGTTTTCTTCCATTCATCCACTGATGGTCATCCAGGTTGATCACATCTTACTAATATGACTAGGACCACCGTAAACATGGGCTTTCTTTGTTCTCCTGACTTTATACCCTTTGTGTACATACTCAGTAGTGTGATCAGATGGTCCTATTTTTAAACAACTGGCTGTACTGTTTCATGTCATGGCCGTGTTGTGATTCCCACCAACATGTCTCTGCATCCTTACAACACTGCTAATTTTTTTTTGTCTTGTTGATGACAGCTATTCTACCTGGGACTGAGGCATCTAGGGATGTAGCTTAGTAGAGCATTCACCAAGCATTCAGTGTGCCCTAGGCTCTAACTCTCATGAGGTGATGTCTCCTACAGTCTTGATTTCCATTTCTCGGCTGTTTGTGAGCCTTTGCTTGAGAAGTGCCTATTCAGATCTTATTATAGTTTTTAAAAGTAATTAAAATGGTTTTGTTTTGTTTTTGTTTTTCAAGACAGGATTTCTTTGTGCAGCCTTGGTTGTTCTGGAACTAGCTCTGTAGACCAGGCTGGTCTCAAATTCACAGAGATCTGTTTGCCTCTGCCTCTTGAGTGCTGGGATTAAAGGCCTGCACCACCATTACCCTGCATAATTCATACATTTTAATTGAAATTTATATCATTTACCCCCTTTCCAAACTCTCCCATGTCCCTTCTTACTTCACCTCAAATTCATGGCCTTGTTTTCTTTGATTATTATTGTTACATATATATTTGTAAATATATAAATACAACTTGCTGGGTTCATTTAGTGTTGCTTATATGTATATGATTTCAGAGCTGACCTCTTGTTATTGGATAACCAATTAGTGGGCTTATCCCTGGGGAAGACTAATTCTGCCTTTCTCCTTAGTCCTAAGTTACCTATAGTTCTTTGTCTAAGGGTGGGGCTCCTTTCGATATGCCCTTTTGATGTTAGCTTGTCTATTAGTGCTGGCATTACTAGGTGTTTAGGAAGGTCATACTGCTGTGGTATCATAGATGTCATTTCTAGGAGACATACTCTCACAGCAGACTTCATGGTCCTCTGACCCTTACAACCTTCCCGCCCCCTCTTTCCCAGCGTTCCCTGAGCCTTGGGTACAGGGGTTGTGTTGTACATGCTTGAGGCTGCCAGCCCAGGACCGGTTGTCCTCTGTATTTTGACCAGTTGTATGTTTCTGTGACGGTCTCCATCTGCTCAAAGTGAAGCTTCTCTGATGAGGGGCGAGGGCTACACTTCTCTATGGGTATAAGGATAAGTGTTTAGAATGCAGCTAGGAACTGTGCTGGTCTAGTAAACTGGGAGGAATGGGTTCCCCTCTAAGATTCATGACCTCATTAACCCTGGATAGTTGGCTAAGTTTCCAGTCCCAGGCAGGACTTCCCTGCTGTGAACAGGCCATAAGTCAGGACAGACACAGCTTGAATCTTCCAAGTCCCATGTCTGAAGTACATGGTGTCTTCAGCAATAGGTACTTACCGTCAACTTCTGGGGGCAACCAAGAGTGGCAGCAATAGCCTGTGTTGTTTTGGAGTCCTTGAATTTCCCTTACCAACAACTCTAAAAGAGGTTTCTCAAGTCTAGAGCTGTTTTTTGTTTGTTTGTTTGACAATCTATGGTTCTTGAGTAGAACATTTGTCAGCCCAAGTAGCATAGCATAAGTTCATTTAAGATACATATGTATTCATATATACTTATGCATGCTATATGCAATTTTAGGTAAATAAAAATATCTTTGCTTAAGGTTTTTCCAAACATTCTTAGTGTTATTTATTCCTCCTCCCTTCTACCCCTTCTGTGTTGACATCCCTCCCTTTTCCCAAATAAAGCCCCCTTCTCCATTGTGGCGGTTTGAAAGAAAACGGCCCCCAAAGGGAGTGACACTATTTGTAGGTGTGGTCTTGTTGGAGGAAGTATGTCACGGAGGAGGTGGGCTGTGAGGTCTCATATATGCTCAAGCCATACCTAGTGAGACAGGCCACTTCCTGTTGCCTTTGGGTCAAGATGTAAGTACTCTCAGCTACTTCTCCAGCACCAAGTCTGCCTGCATGCTGCCTTGTTTCCCGACTGTGACAATAAGGGACTAAACCTCTGAACTGTAAGCATTTTCCTTTATAAGAGTTGGCATGGTTATGGTGTCTCTTCACAGCAATAGAAACCCTAACTAAGGCATCCATTTTCCCATTTCCCCCTTTAGAGCATTTGTATATTATTAATCTCCTCTCTGGTGCCCCCCATGATATCTTTTCACTTTCTTGGCTTCCACGGTTCCTCCAGGTCATATACTCATGCCTGAAGATTTGGAGTTAGGACCCACAGACGATAGGGAACATGAAGTATTTGACTTTTGGATCTGGGTTACCTCAGTCAGTGTAATAGTTTCTAGTTCCATCCATTACTAGTAAAGTTCATCATTAGTTTTTCAGCTTTTTGAGAATTCTCCACACTGGTTTACAGAGTACCTAGAGAATCAGGGTACAGTCATAGCAATAGTGAGTGAGGGTCTTCTTTCCCCACACCCTCCACATATCTGCTGTCAGTTGGATGTGTCTTGGGCCATTCTGACTGGGATAAGACAAAATAGCAAAGTTGAATATGTTTGTGCAAGGTGATAGATATGGGTGTAATTTCATTCTTCAGCATGTGGGCATCCAGTTTTTTTCTCTCCAAATGAATAAAATATTGTTAATTAGAAGGAAGAAAATTTAAGTTGTCTGTCTGTCTGTCTGTCTGTCTCTCCCTCTCTCTCTCTCCCTGATGGTAGGAACTGAACCTCATAGATGTTAGACAAGCACTCTTCCTCTGATAAGCAACATTCTACCACTGATCTCTACCTCTGTCCCATGTTCCTCTTTAGCACCAATATTTTATGAGCAAAATTTACTTGTAACCATGCCAGAGCATCTGTGTGAGGTCTCCTATGACCATTAGAATAGGATCTAGAAGACCCTAAATGTGATGACATGTGACAGCCATCTGAGGTATGTTCAATTTGTTTTGTTTCACAGGGAAAGCCCAAGTGGTTTATTTACATTATGTGTGTGGACACTCTGAACCCAAACCTAAGGGTGCAACAAACGGATATCTGATTTGAAAAAGGGTTGTCCCAGTTCCTCTCAAAGCCCAGGCTGAACCCTCCTCCATTTCTTAGCAGACCTCTGAAACCTTGGGCCCTTCACCGAATGCGTTTGGTCATCTGTCGTCTGTGTATGTTGAGCTCTTGTTCCATTGATTTATTTGCTTATTCATTCTTTGAGCCTCTGCCCTGGCATGGATAAGTCACATGATACAGTAGTAAGGCTACTAAAAGTAAATGCCATGCTTTAGCAACTCTACAGCAAAACCAGTCTTTCCTGGGATCTTTGCTCAGGCTTTAGGGATCTTCTCTTAGAAATTCCCTCAACTAGAGGCCTGGCTTTAGGCAAGTTGGTTGGGTCTTTCCGACTTCCGGCTCCCTGTATGCAGTAAGTGGTCTATCTCAGAGGCTCTGAAAGCCTCTGCCCTTACTCTGTGCTGACCTACAGGTTCTAGCTGAAGCCAAAGGACATGGGCCAGTTCCCATTTTTTCCCAAGCACCGAGACAGAGAGCAATCACTTTGCAGTCAACTCAAATCTCGACTGAATTTCAAACATTACTGCAGAGAATTTGAGTTCCCTGACACATTACAGAGCAACAGAGGCTGTTTAGGGCTGACTACCGGAAGACAGCCGGTAGTGACTTTTTACAGCGTTGCGTTTGTTTTCAGTGTTCAGTTACCGCAGGTTTTGCTTTTAATATTAATTGGAGTTGCAACGGTTCCTTGGATAGACAGCTTGGCTTTGCCACATAGCACGAGGGCAAGCTGCTGTTAAATTGCCTTTTCCTCCTCACTTTCTTTTTGATTTGGAAGTCGACAGCATTAAAAACATTCTTCTACCTGAATTCACACCATTTTGACCCACTCCATTTTCTTGCAGCCTTTTTTTTTTTTTATCATTTTCACGGCTCTAGGCAATCTAATCAGATTGATAAGATTAAATGTCTTAGACCTGTGGTCAGCTGACTTTTGCTTAAGATTGGAACATCCAACCTTTCTGTCTTCAAAAGCCTTGGAGGGTCTTGGTTAGGAGGGGGAAAAAAAGAAAAGGGATCTTAATTGAAGGCTTGGAGATTTTATCTTGCATGGATGGGGTCAGAGACCTTACCTTTGGAAGGAGTACATGAGAAGAAAATTATTGGAGAATCAGATATTAAAAACAAACAAACAAAAAACCTGGGGAGATGGAGCAGTGAAAGGTGACCATTACAGCAGATCTTCCATTGTGGGGAGGGCTTCCTTTTAATACAGCATTCTGATAAAATACTCAACACCCCATCTGTGCTCCGGCCAATTTTGTGTCAACTTGACATAAACTATAGCTATCTGAGAGGAAGAAACTGCAATTAAGAAAATGTTTCCAAAAGATCGGGCTGCAGATCTCATCTATTTCTCTTTCGCTGGGTGATTTGTGCATCTTTCCCAGGGTTCTCCCTGCTAGTTAGCCTCCCTGGAGCTGTGGGTTGCAATCTGGTTATCCTTTGCTTTACATCTAGTATCCACTTATGAGTGAGTACATACCATATTTGTCCTTCTGAGTCTGGGTTACCTCACTCAGGATGATATTTTCTAGTTTCATCCATTTGCCTGCAAATTTCATGATGTCATTGTTTTTTTCTGCTGAGTAATACTCCATTGTGTATATGTACCACATTTTCTTAATCCATTCTTCAGTTGAGGGGCATCTAGGTTGTTTCCAGGTTCTTGCTATTACGAATAATGCTGTTATGAACAGAGTTGAGCATGTATCCTTGTGGTATGATTGAGCATTCCTTGGGTATATGCTCAAGAGTGGTATAGCTGGGTCTTGAGGAAGATTGATTCCCAATTTTCTGAGGAACCACCACACTGACTTCCAAAATGGCTGTACAAGTTTGCACTCCCACCAGCAGTGGAGGAGTGTTCCCCTTGTTCCACATCCTCTCCAACATAAGCTGTTTTCAGTGTTTTTGATCTTAGCCATTCTGACAGGTGTCGGGCCCCCAGGCAGTGGGATCAGGACCTGTCCCTGGTGCATGAATTGGCTTTTTGGAGCCCAGTGCCTAAGGTGTGACACTTTGCGTAGCCTTGGTGCAGGGAGGAGGTGCTTGGACCTGCCTCAACAGAATGGAACAGGCTCTGCTGACTCCCCAGGGGATACCCTGCCTTGGAGGTGGGAATGGAGGGTGGGTTGGGTGGAAGACTGGGGGGCAGGAGGAGGGAGGAGAGGGGAATCTGTAGTTGGTATGTAAAATGAATAGAAAATCTCTTAATAATAAGAAAAAGAAAAAGAAAGATCGGGCTGCAGGCAAGCCTGTAGAGCATTTTCTTATTTAGTGATTGATGGGGGAGGGCCCAGCCCATTATAGGTAATACCACCTGGGGCTGGTGGTCCTGGATTCTGTAAGAAAGCAGACTGAGCAAGCCAGTAAGCAGCACCCCTCTATGACCTCTGCATCAGTTCCTACTTCAGGGTTCCTGCCTAGTTAGAGTTCCTTGTGGTGGTATTGTGTTCCCCAAAATATTGTGCACTCTAATAAACTTATCTGGGGTCAGAGACAGAACAGCCACAATATTAAACATAGAGGTTAGGCAGTGGTAGCATACGCCTTTAATCCTAGCATTCTAGAGGCAGAAATCCATGTGTTCAAGGATACAGCCAAGCATGGTTACTCACGCCTTTAATCCCAGCCTTTAATCCCAGAAAGTGAGCCTTTAATCCTAGGGAGGGGTGGTAGAAAGCAGAAAGATATATAAGGTGTGAAGACCAGAAACTAGAAGCTTTTGGCTGGTTAATCATTCAGGCTTTCGAGCAGCACAGTTCAGCTGAGGTCCATTTGGATGAGGACTCAGAGGCTTCCAGTCTGAGGAAACAGGATCAACTGAGGAACCGGTGAGGTGAGGTAGCTGTGGCTTGTTCTGCTTCTCTGATCTCCCAGCATTCACCCCAATAATTGGCCTCGCGTTTGTTTTTATTAATAAGAACTTTTAAGATTCCTGCTACAGTTCCTGCCTTGATTTCCTTCTATGGACTGTGATTCAGGATATGTAAGCCAAATAAATCTTTTCCTCCCCGTGTTGATTCTGGTTATGTGTTTCATCATGTCACTTAGAAACCCTAACTAAGATATTGTCCATCCTGAATGTTACTGAGCTGCAGAGATGGTTCAGTTGCAAGAGGCCCTGAGTTCCTTCTCCAGTACCCATGAAAAAAATCAGGTGTGGTGCCAGGTACCTGGGACCTAGTCCCGAAGAGATGAAGACAGAAGGGTGCCTGGGGGCGTCTGACCAGTCAGCCTAGTATAATCAGCAAGCCTTAGGACCCAGTGAGAGACCTTGTCTCAAAAAACGGTGGGAGCTTCTGGGGAATAACACCTGAGGTTGATTGCTAGCCTCCACATGTATGAGCACACACATGTACCCACACCTACATATGAATACACACACACACACACACACACACACACACACACACTACCACCACCACCAACCACCACCACCACCACCACCACCACCACCACCACCACCACCACCGAAACAAAACACCAAGAACATCTGCTTTCTACAACCATATCCCAAGAGAGTTACCATGGATAACTTTTTTGGTAAGCATTCATATCTGTTTATTCAGGACAAAGGACTTGCACTCTTAGCAGGAACAGGTGTGGTAACAATCTGAGACACAGAATGATGGAGGAGTGGAGAAGGTAGCAGGTGCTGGAAGGACAGAGTTGCTCTCAGAACCATTCTGGGTGGAAGTGCCAAAGGAAAGAGTAGGTGAGGATATGATGCCGGACGACAAAGACAGGCGTGTGTCTTACTGAGGCACTTTCTTAATGAAAAGAGTGATGTGATCCACACATCCACTTCTGTCTCTGCATTACAGTGCCAATCCCAAGACAGATGGATCCAGTGTCACCAGTGACGCCAGTGTCAGCCATAACATGAAGAACAGGGACCACTAACACCTGGCTGAGCTGAGGCTGGCCTACAACCCTTCTGAAAATGGCCACAATGGGAAACTTGGCTGTGGACAAAGGAATGAGACCAAAGGTAGGGATTTAACTCGTTCTAGGCCTTGCTTCACAGATCCCAAGAAAGCAACACTTTGTTGTACGGTTCTAGAAGTGTAAAGTGAGAGATGCTCACTGACCTGGAGTACAAATGAGAGAAGCGGCATTTTCACTGGCAATGGGGACGTCTTGTTCTGCAGCCAACACAAACAATAACTCTTCCTTGGCTATTGCACGAAGTCTATTTTTTTAATACAGCACCAAGATTCTGGGTTTCTGTTGTTATTGCTGCTGTTTTGTTTTGCTGGCTCCAAAAATACACACACACACACACACACACACACACACACACACACACACACATCCTATTTTGTGTGTTTTGGGGGAAAGAGAAGCACACACATGTAATGCTGTCCATGTGAAAGTAGGAAGACAATTTGCAGAAGTCAGTTCTCTCCCCTTCCTGTGAGTCCCAGGGATCGAACTCAGGTTAGATTTGGTGGCAGGTGCCCTTACTGGTTGATCCATCTCATCAGCCTTGTTTTACAAGCTCTCCTGCAGCTCAGACCTTGAATTTGATATGTAGCCAAAAACGACCTTGTACTTCTGATCCTCCTGCCTCCACCTTGAATGCTAGTACTATACCCAATCTGTGCAGGGCTAGGGATCAAACCTAGGGCTTTGTGAATCCTTGGTAAACAGTCTACCTACTGAGCTAAATCTTCAGCCTCCAAAGTCTTTATAACCAAGACTAGGTTATTTCTTAGCCTAATTTTCAATCCTGTCTCATGGTAACACTTTTCTACATCCCTGACAGAAGCCCTCTGTGTTCGTACGTTGTAACTCTCCTTTACTCCTCCCATCTGCCATCAGCAATCTCTTTTCTAGAAAACCCAGATGAGCTGACTCATGCAGTATTTGAACTTCTGTATCTCATTTATTTCAATAAGTATGTGGTCAAGGTTCCCCTAAGGCTGAGGACATAGCTCAGTGGTAGAGTGCGCGCTGAGCATGTGCAAGGCCCTGGGTTCAGTCCTCAGCACAAGCAGGTGAATGAATGGGGGCTCATCTGCATTGTAACATATCAGGATTTCACTCATTTTCAGGGCGGTAGAGCACTCTGTTGTATGTATTCATTTTGTTTGTGTGAGGATACCATGGACTCTAGGGTAGTTTTCATGTTTGGTAGCTGTGAAGCACATCCCCATGAACACTGGTGTTCAGACTCTTTGAGTCTACTTGCAAGAGTTTTGAGTGTATCAAGGAGTGAAATTGCTTGGTTCTAGGTGTAAATCTTTTTGTTGTTGTTGTTGTTTTTTGTTTGTAGTTTTGGTGCCTGTCCTGGATCTTGCTCTGTAGACCAGGCTGGGCGCCTGCATGTTGTTTTTTGTTTTCAAGACAGGGTTTCTCTGTGTAGCTTTAGCTTTCCTAGAACTTGATCTGTAGACCTGAGTGCTAGGATTAAAGATGTGTGCCACCACACCCAGCCACACCTTTTTTTTTTTTTTATTAGTTGTGGTCCTGACTCTTCACAATGCTGAACCTTCCTATTCATGAACCTGGGACAACTCTCCATGATTTCCTTCTTATATATATCTGCAACAATTTTCAGTCTTTAGTATACAGATCTTTCATCTCTTGGGTTATATTCATTCGTAAGTAATTAATTACAAATTAAATGTTTTTAAGATATAATTGTAGATGTAGTTACTTTTCCGATTCTGTTTTTGGATTGTTCGTTGCTGGTGTATAGACACCTGGTTGTCTTCTTTTGGCCTTGTGATTTACATCTTCACTGTGGTTATTTGTTAGCACTAGCGGCTTCCTTGTGATTTTCTACGGGCAGGATCATGTCATCTGCAAATTCTTTCACATCTTCCTTCCCGACTCCCTCTCCTTCCTCCTGTTGTGTGACAGTGCTCTAACTTGTGGCACACCACTGAACAGCAGTGTGCAGGACATTCCTGACTTGTGACTTTAGGGAGAAGACTTGGAGCCTTTCAACCCTGAGTGTGTCGGTAGGCCGCAAGCAATGTTTTTTCCTGAATACTATTCATCATGTTGAGGAATTTGCCCTTTAAGTTTCTTGTTTTCTACTTCTCATGTGCTCATCCTATGAGGCTGTTGGATTTCATCAAATACCTTTTCTGTGTCAATTGAGATGACCACGTGGTCCTTACTCTTTGGTCATAATGTAGTATGTTAATTTTTCTTATGTTGAGCCACATGTTAAGTTCCCAGAATAAATCCCATTTCATCATCACCAATGTAAATAATCCTTTTAACATGCTGCTGGATTCAATGTGTGGATATTTATACTGATAATCTCGGCATTTGTGCATTCATAAGGAATCTGACTTGTCCACTTCTTTTCTCATCATTCTTTACCTGACTCTGGTATCGAGTTCCTCTGGATAGCCACCCTGCCTGGGACTTTTCCTTGCAGTAATAATGCTCCTTTCTTGCTGTCTAGTAGTAAAGGAAGAAAGTCCTGCTGAAAAGCATTTTCCCAAGAGCTTTAAGCTCTGGGAAGAATTTTCCAAAGGTCCTCCATTTACAGAGCCAGTTTAATATGAAGCTTGACCTGCCAGATGCCTCCATTACTTCTGGTTATTTCAAAACAAACTATTGTGCAAAGGTGCAATATTTTTTCTTTTTGAGGTAGTGTAGGAATGACTTTTGGGGTTAAAAATGTCATCAGAGTCATTCCAAGTACCTTTCTGAGGGAGATAATATTTGACCCAAAAGTTAGTTGTGTCTTGTAATTAAAATCACAAATTATGTGTCTATTGTGTACATAGTATGGTGTATATATAGCCCCCAAAATAAAATGTCTTAAGTAAACTGTGTGCTTCCTATTTGGAAACCCTTAGGTCTGTTAAAAGCCACAGGCTTTATGGCTCTCTATGGAAGTAGTCAAGCGTAACATAGTCATGATGCATTGGTTGTATTAAATTCGATACAAAGAGCTGAAATCCCCCATCATCAAGCTTTTCTGGACAGTACACTTCCCTCATTTTGGCACAAGGCCATCCCTTCCTCTGTTACTTTCTTCTTGCAAGTGTGTCATTAGTACTGATGGCTTTAGATGCTCAAGAGCTAGGGACAGTGAGATCAAGTGAAATCCTGCACTTTCCCTTCTCCACCATTGGGGTGTTTGGATATAGAACTCTAGCAGAGACTGGGCAGACAGAAACAACAGTCATGGCTTCTGCCTTCTCTCTCCCTCGAGGCTGGGCTGGGGAGGGCACAGCTTACCAGGCCTCCCTTTTCATCTAGATGCCCTTTTCATCTTTGGCCACAGAGTCTCCTTCTTGATCTCAGATCAGCCTTTCAAACCTGCACTTGAACTTCTGCATTAATTTGATCTCTTCAAATGCAGCTGCAATCCATTTTCTTTGAATTTTCCTTCCTTTGCTGAATTTGTTAGAATCAGACCCAAAGTCCCCCGAGGCAGGAATCTTTTAATTCCCTATATAATTCTTTTGAGTGGTCATGTGTTGGTACCAGAATCTAAAACGAACTTTACTTTTAAAATTGCATTTCACCCCTAACTGGTATGAAGTTCCCTGAAAAGCCATACTCCTGTTGGAGAGACGGATTCATTGTGCTATCTTTGGTCTCCTCATTACCCTCTTTATATGAGTATCAGTAAAAACTTGGGAACAAGCGCCCATTAATTACCAAATTAAGAATATCATAAGATTGCATCTGAAACCTACAGCAGAATTTTCTCTGCTTTTCTATACCTCGCCTGTCTGCTGTCCCCACCAATTTGTTGAAAAGCAATTTGTTAAAAGTGATGGTTTGGTACTAATTTTCAGTCTGTGATTATCAAAGTTCATAGACTCCCACTTCCACAGTAGAACATGTCATTTGTGACCATCTGAATATATGTTCCCATTCTAAAGTCACTGCAATGTGGCTCAGAATAAACTACCTCATATTCCTTTGAAGTATCAGCATCTTTTGCCTCTACAGTGGTTAATGTTCTGCAAGGAGAGGAAGTGATATGTGTCAAAGACATTGTTTATTTTTATTTTAGACAAGGTCTCACTGTTGCCCTGGAACTCAGACCAGCTTCAAACCTGGAACCAGGCTGGCTTCAAACTCATCAAGCTGCCTCTGCCTCTTGTATGCTGGGATTAAATGCATGTACCAACACATCCACTTAAGGACATAGTATTTTATATACACAATATCCTGCAATATATGTCCCAACACTGCAATAAAATCTTTTTCTATTTTATAGAAGAGACTCTAAGAGAGAAAGTGGCCCGGTTAAACCCAAGGTTTCCTGATGGTAAACTCTTATGCCTTTTCTTTAATTATTTGTAATTATAAAGTAAAGTAAGTTCCAGGACAGCTAGGGCTATGTAGAGAGACCCTGTTTTGTTTTGAAGTGAAATCCAAAAAATAAAAATACAAAAAAGAAAGAAAGAACAAATGTATCAAGTATATTAATGATGTATGGACCAATACACTAACTTGAAGTAATTAGGACCCCACATTAAATACTCTGAGCATGAATCTCTGGTGGTATAACACAGCAGAAATTCTCAAATGGTCTTGCATCATGGCTCTGGCACTGAGGAAACAGCCAATGGGTCTGTTTAGTGCACTGGGAGATCTTAATATACATTCATGTTCTACTACTTCATAAGAACTATTTTAAAAGCATGTAGCATGAAAAGAATTTTTACTTCACGTTAAAATCACCTCAGTGACTTACCAATGGAGGTGTGCATCTGCTGGCCAGCACACCACAACTTAAGCCTTGAGACGGCTACTGTGTTCCTTCTCTTCCGTGCTCTGCCTCGACCTCACGTGACACTTGTCACTTTATCACATCAGTGGTCAAAACTCCACACTCACAAAGGTACGGTATCATCAAAAACATCACACATAACATAAGTTAATGTTGAAATGGGATCATTTGTCATTTGTATGTGTGTGGTGTGTGTAGTGCACTGCATGTGTGGAGGTTGGGTCCTGGGGTCCTGGAGACCAAACTCAAGTCATCTGGCTTGGTGGCAAATGTCTTTACTCGCTGGACCATCTCGCTGGCCCCAAAATGGAACTGTTGTGAGCTAGCAGTTTGCATTTGCTAAATACCGTTTCCTTCAGAACTTGAAAACACCTGAGGCGCTCCTCAGCGAACTCCCTGTGGTTCCCAGGGTACCCTGGGGAATCAAGCAAGCCTTTTTGATATGCATATTCATTTTTATTGCATACACTTAAGATATGCCTGTAGTAAATTGGAATGGTTTCTCCAGTCAAGCATGCTGACAGACCTATCTCATTACATTTCACCTTTGCTTAAGCCTGAAGAACGTTTTCCTTCCCTTTTCCTTTCCCATCTCACTTCCCTTCACTCCTTCTCTCATTCTTCATTTTTAACTATTTGTTTTACATCAAACTTCTTTTTTTTTTTTTTTTTGGTTTTTCGAGACAGGGTTTCTCTGTGTAGCTTTGCGCCTTTCCTGGAACTCACTTGGTAGCCCAGGCTGGCCTCGAACTCACAGAGATCCGCCTGCCTCTGCCTCCCGCAAACTTCTTAAAGTTTCGTTTGTAACCTGAACTTTCCCTCCACGGCATCTTACTCACACAGAAACGCTGACCCACACCGAAGTCGGCAGAAAGAGCAGGCTGGGGATGGAAGCACGTGTTGGACATCTGTTTCCCACATTTTCTCAGCACAGAGCACGGTTTTGACTAAGTGTTTACATTCTCAGGTGGACCATTTCATGTTTGGTGAAGCAGGGAGGAGGAGGGAGGGACAAGGGGAGGAAGGAGAAAAAGAAAAACTTTAACCCTTTAAAATGTGTATTGAGTTCTGGAGTGGAATATCACGGTTTGGAGGCTGGGCTCGCCTAGGACCCAAGCATCTTTGCAGTCAGTCCTAGATACATGAATGTTAGCACAGATCAGGTTGAGGTCGGAGATGAGAGGAGGGAGCAGGATGGTCCCGAACTGGGGCAGAGACTTTGCCATTCGAACCATGTTCCAGTTCTGTTTCTTCTCTTAGTTGCTCTGTGAAACCTTGGGCAAGACAAGTCTCCTCATGTCTAACACAGTATGACAGTGAATGGCTCTCCAAATCCTTATTATTAAAATAGGGCTGGGGCCACTGCAAGGGGCTGGCAGAGAGAGGCCTGCTGAAGACCTCGAGGGACAGAGGAAATACAGGCTGGTTGCCTTCCTACCACCTGCTTGTGGGTCAGCAATAGGTACGATCAGTTCAGTGGCTATGACAGCTGAACTCAAACACTGTGCTGCAGCGATTCCACTCTTCAGTGTACATTCAGCACACACTTATTTATGTGTGTCAAAGCATCTTCATAGTAGCATGGCTCAAAGTGAAAAAGGTCAGAAACAAATATAGAATGGGTAAACAACAGGTATTTTGAGATAGAATACTATTCAGCAATAAATGTCAACGAGTCACTGCTACATGTGACAGCTGGAATGAGGTTCACAATGATGAGCAAAAGTAGACATGAAATAGCTTGGCTGTATTTATGTAAATGCCTCAAACAGGCAGTATTAGGCATATCGGCAGTGGTTGTGTTTTCTGTGGTGGGATTAATGGGTGGGAAGTTGTCTGAGTGGCCTCCTGGTGCTGGCTTAAAATATAACTCACTTTGTGGAAATCCTTCCAAGTTAAAATTTCTTACATAAAGTTTTACTTCAGTAGTATATCTCTCTTTTATTTTATTTTATTTTTATGGCAGGGATTCTCTGTGTAGCCCTGGCTGTCCTGGAACTCTGCTCCATAGACCAGGTTGGCCTTGAACTCACAGAGATCTGCCTGCCTCTGCCTCCTGAGTGCTGGGATTAAAGGCGTGTGTCACCACTTCCCAGCTTATGTTTCCTTCTTAAAAGAGGAGGGCCACAATCACATGTCCTACCTTGGCTGACTGTTGGCATGAGTTGGGTCATGCTATGGACACAGCCCTTAAGGCCCAGCAGCTTACACAGCAGCACATTTCTTGTTTGTTGATGCACGTGTAGCTGGATCTGGCATCGACACAGGCCGAGGAAAATTTCATTCAGCCATGAAAGTCCAGGATCACCACAGTTGTGGGAAGAGCACATGGCCACCTGAACATCAGTTTTCAACCCAGCTGCACAAAGACAGCATTTTTGCACACATACTCACTGCTAAAAAAAAGGCATGTAGGTGTGCATAGCTTCAAAGAAAAGCCATGCAGCTGAAGTGGACAGGAAGGGACAAGATGGAAAGGCAGCAGCGCCACTGACAGCCACACCTGCTTTGGCTTGAGCCACACTCAGACCTGTCCCTGGAGAGCTGTGTTCCACACCCTCTCCACGACAGTCTTCCCTCCTCCCTCCCTCAAGCATCAGGTCCCAGGAAAGAACAATCTGGATTTCCAGGCCATTGCTGTCCCCTGGGCAAGCTGGTCACCAACAGGGAGATGGACATTGTGTATGACAGTTCTCACTGTCAGGGCATGGCTGGTCCTTCTGTGGACCCAAGAACACAGTGGAGTCATAGTCGTGGAGAGTCCTGAGTGGAGGAACCACCCTTTGAGGGTTGTTGGGGGTCAGCGGGGCTACTTAGTATTTGGGTGTGTCATTCTCTCACAGGCAGGGAAAATGAGGGGGACTAGAAGAAAGCAGAGGCTTAGAGGGGAGGGATGGATTGGGGATGAGAGAGGAAGAGAGGCAGGGGGAAGAAAGGATAAGTAAGGAGAAAAGTGCTTCTAACGAGCTATGGGTGTAAAGCTCTTCCTCTGCCCTATGTAGTGTGGCCCTAGGCTTGGGAGAGTAATCTGATGTCTGCTAGGTTTTTATTAAATAAGCACCACACTGGCACTCACTGCTTATCAACAATGACTATGCCTATAAAAGAAAGGCAGTCAGTGTTAGCTGCTGCTACAACCTCCCAGTTTCCGAGACCACGGAGGAAGGCTCCCAAGTCCTGCTGCAGCACCCAGAGGGCACAGGTAGATCTTTGCACTTCTCAATCTTAGTGTACATGACGTGTGAGTGTAGCTATGCACACATTTCAAACGTGTGTGAAGGTCAGAGGACAACTCAAATGCCAGTCTTTGCCTTCTGCCTTGCTTGAAACTGGGGCCTTGCTTTCTAATGCATACAGCAGGCTGTCTGGCTGTGAGCTTCTGGGAATTCTGTTTCTGCCTTCCATACTGCCATAGGAACTGGGCCTGTTGATGCACGTGATGTTACATCTGGTTTTCCGTGGGAGATTCTGGGAATCTGGCTAGACTCGGGTGCTTAGGTTTGTGTGGCAAGCACAAGGTTTGTGATGCATGAGGCCCGATCTTTGACTGCCCTTTAAGAACTGGTTGGTTGCTTTCCCTTTCACTGAAGGTTTTAATTAGAAACTTATTCCTTACAGATGCTTCACTTCGTTACATTGTAAGCACAGACTTTGAGGAAGCACAAAGAAGAGGGGCGAGGCAGGCCTGCCGCTACCCTCAACACAATATGATGCTTCTTCACGGAAGCACATGGCAGATTTAGGGCGATTATGCTAGTAATGAGTGCTCGTGTGTGTGTATTTGCATATGCACTATTTTTGGCCAACTGATGACATTAAATTTTGGGATGGGATTTTTGGGGGCACATGTAAGGAAGAGCTAACAGGGGATGGTCTAGAGATGAAAACAATCCTATGGTATCTAGAGATACTTACTTTGTTTCCCTTGGCCTACCCAATCCAAATAACTCATTTAAATTCCGATAAACACAGGGTCTGCTTATTGCACCAATTCCTTTTATTGTCAAGGAAGTCATTTCAGTAGGAAAGACTGGTGATGTCCGGTCAGACGCGCGCAGGAAAGGAGCGTGGTTTGTTTGAAAGTTTGTGGGCACCGCAGGCATGGATTCCTCACATTTTCTGAAAAGCTAGGAAGAGTCCTTTAAGTGGCAGACTTGGGTCCAGGTTCCCAAAATAGGTTTCTATATAAACTTTTTAGGAACACATGTGCTATGAAGATATCTGTAGCATGGGGACTCCAAACACAGCCTGAAGAATGTTTATTAAGGACTAGATGTTCTTCCACACCAGGAAAGGGTGGCCAGAGCCACTGATGGCCAGGGCCACTGGGGGCCAGGGTCACTGATAGCCAGAGCCACTGATGGCCAGGGATACTGTGCACTTAGGTTGGGACTTAATGACTGGAGATTAAAAGAAAAAAAAATGCTACCACTTGCATTTGTTGTTAAAAAGTCAAAAAGAGTATGATGAGAAAGACATGTTCCAGAAGCTGTGATTTGAGGTCAAATGGCTCAGCTCAATGTGAGACAGGGTGAGCCTCAGTAAGAAGGGATCCAGACAAGGTGGCATGACCAGTTCAGATGACTGCCTTTGAGAACTGGTGTGGCTGCTTTCCCGAAGGTTTTCATTAGAAACTTACTCCTTATGGATGCTTCATTTAGGTACGCTGTAAGCATAGACTCTGGCCAGAAATGCAAAAAGAAGAGCAAGGAGAGCCAGGCCTGCAGCTACCTTGAATGCACAGTCATGCTGGGACATCTGCAGCACAATTCTGGAATATGCCGAGTCATGCCGAGTTGCAGCACAGGTGTCTGAAGTTGAATTCAGATGATTCCCAAACCTATTTCTGAATTCCTATAAAGAGAGAAACAGGTAAGAAATAATTTTCAGAAAAAAAAATTTCCTGCAGCTATATCAGCTATGGTTCCTTATTCTTTCATCACAGACACATTTGGGTGCCCTGCGGGGTCCAGGTAGCCCCAAGCTTGGTGTGGATAAGTCGGCTTCATTCTCTGAAGATTAGAACAGAGTCTTGTTTTTTTAGACTACATGGAAGACATTTTGTTCATCAAACACACACTTGAGGGCAGACATTCCAAGGTGGTCTGCCATTGGAGGAAGGCTGAGCCCATCTCCAGGTAGCCCATAAAGGTCTGAGTGACCAGAGTGACCCAATCCATAGAGTTCCCTCCATTTACCCTGGTGTGCCAGACACAGAAAAGCCTGGACAACCTAGCTTGAGGAAAATGCAAGGGGTGAATCAACATGGAGAGGTCTCCATGAAGCAAGGCTTCTAGTCTGACATGGGCAAAGTGGACAGAGGAACATTGCTACTCTTATGGCAGTTTTAATCTTTCAAAGTACATGTTGTCTCTTTTGTATGAGATTTTTCACATTATATACCTCCTTTCAAAACAATGTCCCCATACAGCATGGACACCCCTGCTGGGACCGATGGACGTGTAGATAGGAGGATCACAGAGGACGAAGGGAAGGCACAACAGGGCAGAGGCAGTGCAGCGTGTGTTGGCGCAAGCACAGCTGTCCTGAGCAACCGCTGGATTCTCCTGTGCCTTCCCTTCTGAGCACAGTCCTGAGCACCTTTGTCTACTGTGTGCAATGCCCCTCCCCACTGCAAACACCTGCTGGTGCCTGAGAGTGGAGAGGAGTAGAGGCACACCCGGGCAACAGACGAAGTGGGACAGACTAAAGACCAGAAGCCATCTAATTAGGACAAGGGCAGATGGGCAGAAAGAGCTGAATGACACTTAAAAAAATAGACGCAATGAATTGAGTATAAGGCACAGAAATTTGGAGTCTGAAGAAATGGCTCTGTGGTTAAGAGTACTTGCTGTTCTTGCAGAGAACCAGGGTTCAGTTCTCAACACCCACATCAGGCAGCTCACAACCATCTGTAACTCCAGCACCAGGGATCTGACACTCCCTTCTGGACTCAGAGATTACTGCATTCATGTGCACAAACTCCTCCACATAGACATGCACACATACATGTAATTTAAAACAGAACAGAAATGTAGAAATGAAGGCAATGTTTATGACCCAATTTCCAAGCTTCTATTTATACCTGATTCATGTGGAAGAGCCCTTGCTTTCACTGTAGGAGACTGCCTGGGAACTTAACCAGGGTGATGTTCTCAACTCCACTATAGTCTTTGTTTCTGCACTTCTCAGGCACTTGGGCCCATGCTGCCCTGCTGGTCTCTATGCACTGGGAGTCTTTATCAGGGAGCCACACCCTCCAGGAGACAGCTCTTCTGTGAGGCTAGCTTGTGTGGTATTTGGTACAAGCTTCCACTTCAATTGACTGAAGGAGCTCTTAAGAACAGTACTCATAATGGGTATGTAGTTTTTAATAATTATTAGGAGTTACTTGTAGGAAACTGCTATCAAACCTAGAAGAATGCATTGATGTGTCCATTGATGTGTGCATTACTCTTGGTAACTTGGGCATATGTCCATCAAGTAACACTGCCTCCATGTGTCATGTGACTCAACGCACTCAAATTCCATTCCATAACCATACCTTTGGTAATTATGTTAACAGCTAGCTATGTATACTGGGGATGATGGGTTCTATTTTATATGAAGCACTGGCAAGGAAAAGGTCATTCTCAGCCTAATGAACTTCCATGTTTAGAATTTATCATAATGTTGGTACCAACAAGGTAGACTTTGATAACCATCTAATTTCACACCTTCTTTTTCCTCTTTCCTGTTTGAATATGTTTTAATATTTTTTGTTTCTTCCTGGGCACAAACTTCCTGCCTTCTCTTGTTTCTGCTTAGTCATGTTGAAAAGTCCTTCTCTGTCCAGAAGAGAGCCATTACTGTTCCTGTGGAGTCTTTTCATTCTTTTCTTTGGCCTCCGGTCTAATTTCTACCATAGAGTAAAACCAACCTTGCCCCAGAACCCCCTAAGTGGTCAGAAGCCTCTCAACACTTGGTGGTGTTTTTTTTTTTTTTTTGCGACAAGGTCTCATGCAGCCTCAGTCTGCCTTGAACTCCTGATCCTCTTCCTTCTACCTCATAAGTGCTGGGACTATTGGCATGAGCCACGTGTTTGCCTGTTTTTTTTTTTTCTTCCTTTTTTTTTTGGTTTTAACTTTCTCTTTTTCTCATGACAAGCCAAGTGATGCCATTAGTGTTTAAAGTATAATTCAGTCTATTCATTTTGAAGCACAGTGACAGCCTCAGAGCTGCTGGGTACAGCCCCTGGTGCAATGAAACTCTCAATGGTTGGATCTCAGAGACCTACACACTGACTTTGAGCAGCTTGAAATAGAAGTAAGGGCAGCTCCTACATACAGCAAGCTCAGGAAGAATGTAGGCTCTTCCAGCTTAAGAGACAGGAGGTATGAACTCTTCAAAAGTGGCACAGACCAGGAGTGTGGGGAGGTGGCCCCAGGTGACTCCACAGTCCTGGCTGCTACCACACCCTGTGGCACACACTGCTGAGGGAGAGGGTCCCAGCCCATACTGCTGTGAGGCACCACCACAGTTCCTGTGGACAACTGACAAGAGAGAAGTGTCCTTGAGTAGGTTACCAAGTATTTATAGCAATGACTGGTTTGAGGACAAGGACTCGGGCACCACACTGCTGCTGTGGTAGAGCCAGCTTTGATAGTGGTGTTTATTTAGTATTATTTAAAATAATACTTTAAAAGTCCCATTACGGGATTAGAGCACCCTAGGGAGAATGCTGCCCATACCAGGCCTGGCTGAAATGACAGTGTCCTCACACTTGTTCCTCTGGCCTGCTCTATGTTTGGACTCACTGACCATGGTCAGACTACAGAGAGACCATACCATGTTAGAGTGCTCTATGAGGATCAAAAGCTAAGTAGCAAACCAACACCCCAAGACACATCTTCAGGAGAAAGCTGCTTACTGAGAAGCTGCTCTGGTCAAGTAAGAGTCACCTGATCTGTAGGATGAACAAATGTAAATGGAGAAACACAAGGTAACATGGCTTCTCCAAACAAGAACAAGATGCAAGGAAACTGAAATGGAAGACAGACATGCCAGATGAAGAATTTAAAGGAACAATGATAAAGAGCACCTCAAGGCCTTGCATAAAACGAGTCGAAAGATCAGAACAGAAACAGATGCAACACATGAAGACAGTGCAGACAGAAAGCCTAATGGCCCAAGTTTGATCTCCAGGACTCACAAAGTAGGAGAGAAACTGTGTCTGAAAATTGTTCTCTGTCCTCCACATGTGTGTAGTGGTGGCACACATATGCATGCACACACGATAAATAAAGAAAAACAGGAGTAGTTGATCCTGGATGCAGATGATGGGGTTCTATACATAAGAAAACCTGAAACTGTTAAAACTGATACATTCAGTAAGTAGTAGGATCTTGTTCTTCTATATGTCAATAATGAGTTTGGGGGGGGGAAAATCAACAAAGCAATCCCATTCACAAATAGCTACAAAATATTTGGGGATAAGCTTAACCAAGGATATGAAAGTTCTCTGAAATGAAAATGACAAGAAACAAACAAACAAATGAAGAGACCCATATACACACAACCTCCTGGGTTTTTAGTTTGGAAGAATTAATGTTGTTAAATGACCATACTATCAAAAAGAATACTGAGACAATGAAATCCCTGTCAGAACTCAACAACTTTCTTCATAAAACAAGAAAATAACCCTTTAGTTCCTTTGGAACACAAAAGGCCCTAAATAGTCAAAGCTATAGTGAACAAACAAGAACAAATTTGGAGGCATAATTTCCTGATTTCAAAACATACTACAGAGCCATGGTCATCAACATAGCATGGAACTGGCAGAAACATTAACTAAATCTCTGAAAATGTCCATTGGAGAAAAGATAGCATCTTTAATAGATGGTCCTGGAAAAATGGACATCCACATGGAAAACATGGAAATTTAACCACAATCTCTTATCTAGTAACAAAAACCCAAACAAGCAAATAACAAAACTCAACACAAAATATATCAAAGACCTAAAAGACTTGAAACTCTAAAACTACTTGAGGAAAACATAGTGGTAGCAATTCAATATACTGGTGCAATATACTGGTGATTTTTTGGACAGGGCCTCAAGATCACAGGAAACAAAAGCCAAAATTGACAAACAGGGACATCAAATTAAGAGGTTTTTCAGCAGCCTACAGAATGGGAAAAGATCTTCACCAACATCACATATGAGAGAGGGCTGATTTCCAAAATGTATAAAGAACTCAAGAAACTAGACATCAAAAGCTCAAATAATCCAATTAAAAATGGGGTACAGACTAAACAGAAAATTCTCAACAGAGGAATCTCAAATGGCTGAGGTTAGCTTAAAGAACTGTTCAACATTCTTAGCCATCAGAGAAATGCAAATCAAAACAACTGAGATTCCATCTTACACCTGTGAATGGCTAAGACTAAAAACAACATGAAAGCTCATGCTGGAGAGGATGTGGAGCAAGGGGAACACTCCTCCATTGCTGGTGGGAGTTCAAACTTGTACAGCCATTTTGGAAGTCAGTGTGGTGGTTCCTCAGAAAACTGGGAATCAACTTACCACAAGACCCAGCTATACTGCTCTTGGGCATATACCCAAAGGATGCTCAATCATACCACAAGGACACTTGCTCAACTATGTTCATAGCAGCTTTATTTGTAATAACCAGAACCTGTAAACAACCTAGATGCCCCTCAACTAAGGAATGAATTAAGAAAATGTGGTACATTTACACAATGGAGTATTACTTAGCTGTTAAAACAAGGACACCAGGAAATTTGAAGACGAATGGATGGTACTAGAAAAAAAATCCTGAGTGAGGTAACCCAGACCAAGAAAGACAAACAGGATATGTACTTACTCATAAGTGGATATTAGCTGTAAAATAAAGGATAATTATGCTACGATCCACAGACCCCAGAGAGACTGCGTAACAGGGAGGGACCACGGGGGGACACCCAGATCTCCCTGGGAAGGGGAAGTGGAGGAGATTTCATGGGTGGACTGGGGATGGGTGCGGATGGGAACATGGGCGATCAGGTTGGGGGAGTCTAAGGTGAGAGCACTGAAAGAGACTACTGGGGACACTTTGGGGTCAGGTAAAAACCTGGCTCCAGGGAATCTCTCAGGAGCCTACAAGGAAGACCCCAGCTTAGACTCCTAGCAGCAGCAGATATATAGTCTGAACTGGCCATCTCCTGTGGCCAGACTGGTGCCTAGACCAAGTGTTACCAGAGAGATGTCATCCAGCAACTGATGGAGACAGAAACATGCCTGATACTCATGGGAGACCTGCCCTTTTCTAAGCTTAGAAATGGAGGAGGAGTGGATTGGGGGAGTGGGAACAGAGAGGGGATGAGGGGCACTGGGAAGAGAGGGAGGAAGTTGTGGCCAGGATGTAAAATAAATAAGTAAATAAATACTTAAAAAATTAAGAGGTTTTTATACAGTGAAGAAAACAACAAAGTGAAGGCCCAATACACAGAATGAGAGAAAACCTGTGCTAGTTATTCACTGGACAAAGGTTAATATTAAGAATATGTAAGAAACCCTAAGTACTTAAAACAAAACCAAAACAAACAAACAAACAAACAAACAAACAAACAAAACAGCTAAAGAGTGGGCTAAAGACCTGAATGGATTGTTATCAAGAAATACAAATTGCAAATCTACAAAAAAATGTCTAGTATCATTAACCATGAAGGAAATGCAAGTCAGAACCACAATGGATTTAACAAAAACAATTAAAAACAACTGATGACCATAACCAAATCTCCAAACAAAGATGCTGATGAGGATACGCAGAAGAGGGGATTCCTGTAACCCTAGTGTAGCAATGTATTGTAGCATGCCCGCTATGCTGAACAGCGTGGAGGTTCCTCAGAGAAGCAGGTTCAGAGCTACCATCAGCTTCAGTCCCATTTCTGGGTGGATAGTTAACATAAATGAAGTTAGAAGCAGGAATCATGATCAGAAAATAATGGGGCTTTTGTTTTGCATGTGTATGTGTGGTATGCATATATGTGTATACATGTTCACATGTATATGGGCATATGTATGTATATGTGTAGGGACCAGGGGGTTGGTGCTGGGTGTCTTCCTTGATTACTCTCTACTTTATTTACTGAGACAGGGTCTCTTGCTGAATCCAGAACTCACAGATTAAGCTAGTCTAACTACTCAGCTTGCCCCAAGGGGCCCCCTGCCTCTGCCTTCCAAGCATTGGGATGACAGGCTGCCAGCACGCTTACTCATGATCTTGGGTTCTGGGCATCTGAGTCCCAGTCCTCATGCTTGTGTGGCAAATGCTTTATCCATTGAGCATCTCCCAGCCAACAGAGCATTTTAATAATACAAAATGTATATAGGGGAAATGATTATGAAGGGCAAAAAAAAAAAAAAGATAAAGGTTGATACACAATGGAACAGTGGATACAATATACGTTAGAGAAAAACTTAACTGTGGCCAATAGTACCAGAAAAAAAATAGAACCAGTAAGGCCTAGACATTCCCTGAAACTTTATTTTCCTTCCATGTCTCTCCGTCCCCTGGCTTCCACCCTCTGCTCTTGCAACCTCCCCCAAAAACAAAATTTAAAAGTAAAACCCAAAACCAAAACACACAAACAAAAAATCTGAGCATGTAGTATGGCCAGGTGAGTCACACAGTTCACGCTTTAGTCCATGCATTTTTACTTGTAAGTGTTCATTGCAACGAGTCATCGGTGTGGTTCGAGGCCTCTGCTTCTGCTACACTGTCAATACTGGGCCCTCACTGGACTCCTCTTGGGTATCCTGTTGTTGCCTTGTGTCATGGAGATCCTGTAGCTTTGGATCTGCAGGTCTAGCCTCTTCTCATGCTCTAGAGGTTCACAGATGAGGTGGATGTTGGGATGGGCTACCTCATATTCTTGGTTCTGGGCCTGGGTGGTAGCTGGGTTGGTCAGCCTGCCAGCTTTCCCTCATCATCACCACCCAGGTGAGCACTCCAGCACTGCCCCGGCTAGCTCACCCAGTGCAGCAGACAGCAAGGAGCTGGACCAGTTCTACTCTCACGCCCTCGGGTCCAGCTCACCCTCACTCACACCACCAGGACCAGCTCTACTGTTTTGCCCAGGCAAGGTACAGGGCCTGCTCTCTGGACTGCTGCACTTGATGAGGGGCAGGGCCAGCTCTTCCATTCTCATGCCCCCCAGGTTGGCTCTCCCGCCTGTCCAAGGTGGCAAAGGGTGTAGGTGCAGGGCATATTTCTCTTACCTTTGCCATCCTATTGCGTACCAGGGAGGGGGGGTGTCTCTAAACCTTTTAACTATTATAAAGACATTTATTCCTAAAATTCAAATGTCTCTTTAATATATCCAATTCAAGAAATTTTGTTGTTTATTAAAACAATTCTGATATTTATAATTTTTATGAATTTGAATTCTCAGAAATACCTTTCCTAAAACAAATGTGAAACAAGGCAGGGGCTGATATTTGTTCAGTCAAAACAATTCACTTGATTTTCACAGACTAAAGGATACCCTGAAAGTTCCTACTATGTGTCCTGCTAACTTTGATTAGAGCACTGCTCCCTCCATGGAATCTCACTGCTCCCTGGATGAATTTATAAGCCTGCCTTCTTGCTGGCTATTCATGGTATCTTGACACAGGGTCTTGCCATGTAGCCCAGGAAAACCTAGAAGTCAAGATTCTCCTTCAGCTTTTCAGTGCTGGGGTTATAGGTGAGATTTACATACTTTAATTTTCCAGAGTATAGCTTATCAAATCCCATCAAAGCAATACATCTGCTAAAACAGAAGCAAATATGCACACCCCCAATCAACCAAACATCAATAAGCTTTTAAGCTCAGAAGCCCAACGATGAGAACTCAGGCAGTGACAGGTAAAGCAGTGGGTGGCAGCACTGGCTGCCTCTGCTTGCTTCTGTCTCCAGGAAGGATGCATGCTTTGGTAAGGGATAAAAAGCAGGATCTTTACCTTGAGCATGATCTTGGAACCACGGTTCTAGGAGCCGTGAGTGCTGATCCTGGGCTCCACTCCCAGTTCCTCCTGAGGTTCTCAGACATGTTCTCCCTCTCATTGTGCACTTCCTCACTTACAAAGTAGTGATGCTTAGAGCATTAATATTTGTGCATCATTGAGTTGTTATGAGAACTAAGAGAGCCAGGCAGAAAGTATTCCGATCATTTAAAACTCAACTGATCTCAATGCATTCCATGGAACTCTGAGGTTCTAATGGTCTATGCAAACGACCTCAAAAGTTCTTGTAAAATTACAAAGTCACCATTTTATTTGCTTTTCAAATGTGATTAATCCGCTTATGGTATTTTGGTTCATCACAAAGAGCAGCGGAAAGCATGCAGTATGAGGAATGAGAGCAGGTTTTGAATTCTGAGTCTAAGTTCAGCTAGCCATGTGCTCTAAGTCTAATTACTACTTCTATGATATAAGAATATTAACCTCTGCCTTAAAATGGTGCTAAAAGTTAGAAGATATAGCAGGGACTCTGCCTGGGCTCTGGGCACATAAGAAAGGTTGCTGGTGCTGTTGTATACAGGAATGTGGCACGGAACAGTGAAGACTCTAATGGCACTTAGCAGCAGTACCAAGATACCAACGTCCCTACAGACATTAACCCATGAGAAGGAAGCTAGACTCATAGTACAGTCAGCATTCACACTCAGAGATGAGCAGTAAGGCTCCCTGGTAGGCAAGAAGACTTGTGGAGTGAGCCTCAGGGAAAAGCTCTTAACTAAGGCCATCCCCACCCCTTGTCTTTTCTTGTTATTTTCTCAGGCTTGAAGTCAAGACATGACTTGGCTTAAGAAAACCCATCAACTATCACTCGTCTGCATGTCCTACGCTCTGTCTCTAGCACAGTGCATATCAACTTAATGAGTAAGTCTGTTTACTCCTGCCCTGCCCCATGGGCACTCCTGAGCAGACCCCTTCATTTTCCAGTAGATGCTCAGGGTCTGTTATCAAGGAGGAGGCAGTGCTAGCTGAATGGATACTGAGATTTCTACCTGTTCCTTAGGGTCACATGCTCACACTTCATATAAACACTCTTTCCATAGAAAATGACATTTGCCTGCTGTATTTTTTATTAGAGCATCAGGTACAGGGGACAAGTTCACTGGTGAGGAAATGGCATGGTGTGAAGGTTAATCTCCATTTTCAACTAGATCTAGAATTACTTGGGAGACACAGCGTGGGGCCTATCTGTGAGGGTATTTCCACCTTAAATAAGGGAGGTGCTATCCCATGGGCTGGGGGCCTGGGCTGAATAAAATGAGGAAAAAGGAGAAAGCTAGCTAAGAACCAGCATGCATCCCTCTGCTTCCTGACAACAGATACAACTGACTAGCAGCTTTACATCCTTGCTACCATGCCTGCCTTTCCCGCCATGACAGATCTTATTCACCTTCCAAACCATGAGCCAAGGCCACCTTTCTTCCTTAAGTTGATTAGGTCATATTTTGTCACAGCCATGAGAAGTAATTTATACATGTTGTAGATTAGTTTTCTAAAATGACTTTAACAAATTACCCTAAATCTAGAATATTAAACAATACAAACCTATTCTTAGACTTCTAGAGTTTGAGTGTTCTAAGATTTTGCTGTTGGTAGGGATGAATTCCTTGCACATGCACCGGGAAAGAAGACAATCCTTGCCCTTTCTGGGTGGTTCAGAGGGAGCTTGCAGCCCCTGGCCTGTGGCCCTTTTCCCTATTTCAAAGCTGGTAGCCTGGAGATGGTGACTTCCATCATGAGAATCATTCTGGGATCATTCAGAGTAATCTTCTCAAGATCCTTCCTTAGCCATTCTGCAAAGTCCTTCTTTCTGTGATAGGCAACATATGTGTAAGCTCCAGGGACTGAGCTGTGGGCCTCCTGTGGCCACCACTGCACAATCCTTCAGGCTCTTCTCCCTCTAGTCTATGTGCTCAGCTCTGGTAGAATTGAACCAGCTTCTCAGCACAGGAGAATACAGTCACCAGAGCTGCAGTGCTCACACATGCCAGAGTGGCTGTAGGCAGCTGTGTGATGGGCTGACAATGAGGCCTGCTGGGGGAGGAAATCAGGAGACCTTTAGGGCCTAGCCTTGGCTAAGCCTTTGCCTTCCAGCTAACATAAACCCAACTCTTCTTACGGTGAGGCCTCCTGGACAGATTGTCTTACTCATGGAACTTGCAGCTACTAGAGGGAAGGGCTCCTGGGGCAGTCAGCTGCTGATTGCTAAACAGATACTGCATTCTACTTGCTCTTCTAGGATCTGTATTCATGGTGCCAACAGTCACAAAAACCCTTTCCTTGGGGGCTATGTGGGTTTGGTCTCCAAAGGAAGGAGATTGGGTCATTTGGTGACATCCCCTGAAGTCCTGCCTCCTTACCAAGAGCTTTGATGATAAGCTGTAATATGGACTGGGCTGCAGAACCAGAAGGAAACAGTAGCAGCAGTATTTTTGGAAACTTGCCATGTTATAGGCCTCTCATACTCTACACATTTTTTTGTTCTCCAAACTACCCAATGAAAGAATAGGTAGAACTTAACTCCATGTGATAAATAGGGAAGAGAAGCTAGGCTTTAACCTTACTATGCACAGCACACATCAGAGATGTGTTTATAGTCAACTGTAAATAAGAAAGTGATATCAGGTACCTCCTGATTATCAAACTGACTGTTATAAACCCAGGTTTCTAGGAATAGGCTTTATACACCCTCCCTGATGCTGTACCCTGTGAGGCAAGAGTGTCATTGCCTGTTTTTTCTGCAGAAGACCATTCTAGGAAAGCCAGCCTAGGTTAGGCACAGCGTTTCTTGCTGCATGCCTTACAGTTCTGAGCTACACTGAGACTGTGTTTGTACAAGAAGTGTAGCTGGGTTTTCTCAGCGCGCGCGCACACACACACGTACATGTGCACGCATACATACACAATCAACACGCTCATATCAGAATATGCTGCAAGATGCATTTTAATGAGGAACAATTGGTCTGGTTCTGCTCAAATGAAAGACAGTCCTGTAAGAGAGTCACCACCTGCCTTCCAGCTTGTACAGCTTCTAAATGACTTCTTCTGTCCCTGACACCTGCAGGTGTTGCCAGGGTCCTGCAATTACATTCCAGTGCTAGCTCCTTCCCTTGGACTGACAGACAATGTCATTCCCCATGATTCATGCCACTAAGAGATAACAGAACAGTGACCAAGGGTACCAAACTATCTCAATTATTCTTCTAGACGTCGCCTAAACTGGGAGCATGCTACTATCATAGGAGTCTTTGATTCTCCTAACATGGAATCATGCTACTGTCATAGGAGTCCTTGATTACCTCCAAGCCAAGAATGCTTCTAGTTCTTGATGTCTATGTTTAAGATGTTACATGCAGAGCCTGTCAGCTTAATAGGCACAGTGGAATATACATGACCAACTGATTGAAGTTAAGAATTAATTGGGCTTTTTCATTCGAAAATCTGTCACACAGTCACACAATGAAAATACACCATCAACTTCCCTGTATCACTTTTAGGCATGAGTAATTCAAGATCAGACACTATTGAGATGAAATTTTTTCCTCTGCCCCCAAATGCTTAATTGCTATCAGATCATTAAAATTGCAAAGGAAAAGTTTTAAACACGAACATAACACAAAATCTCACACTAATCTTAGTATCCTAGATTTTTAAAATCTTATTTTGGTGATAGCAAAGGCTTGTGTTTACTTTACTAATAAGATTGAGCATAAATTATTAAGCTATTGATGGCATGATCAAAGAAATTTCAGATTCTAGTCTGAATAATTTTGCCTTGACATCCACCAAAGGAATAGATCTGATGTGTCCCTGCATGGCTTCGGTGACCCCTCTCTTTCAGGATGCCCACCCCTCGGATGCGACCTGTGCCCAGTGAAACAAACCCAAGCCCAGCATCTGCCTGTCACCTCATTAGGACTCCTAGGGAGTCTGCATTTCATCTGACTCAAGAGACATGAAAAAAAACTTCCAAGCTCTGAACTTCTTTTAAAGGATTGAAGACATTTCTTATGTGTAAATTTTTCTCATGCCTCACTCAGAAGCAGTTAACAGCTTGAAGTGCAAACTAAGAAGGATGGAGGATATATGATGCTTGATAGCTCCTTTCTCAAGATGAGTAAGACTTTCTATCAGCCTGTCTCCTAAGGGCCTGCTGAACCCACGCACATGCCCAATGCAAGGCAGCATCCAGGAGAGAATATGGAGAGCTGAGTTTTTGCTTTGAATATAAAATTATTTTTGTGTCAGAAAGTGATCTCTATCTTAACTGCATTTTAATTCCTCAAATATAAACTTCAAGACTCACCTCTTGCTGTAAGCATCATTAATGCAAATTGCTTGTTCATCCTTGACACACAGGTAGGCCTTCACATAAAGAAGGAATGAGGGCCACACTTTGATCTAAAGTCTATAATCAGTGCCTAGGATAGTAGCAGAAATCTGAGGTCATTTATTTTAAATTGGAATAGCATTAACACGAGTTAAGATCCACAGTCAGAGTGGGAGACAGGAAATTTGAATCTAATCATCTAGTAAGAAATACAATAGGTTAATGGCATTTCTCATGGAAAGAATATTTGTATCTATATAAAATGTGGACATATATTATTAAGGAACAGGTAGAAATCTCAGTATCCATCAGTTAGTGCTGCCCTCTCCTTGGTAGCACGCCCTGGGTACCTATTGGAGAATACTATCTTGTGCAGCAGGGCTAGGACACATCACTGATGAAGTCCTGTCAATATTCTCTCCAACTGCAACCAGAGCCATCTTTCCTGCAAAGGCATGTACACAGGAGTGGTGAGCATGCTGGGAAATAACAACACTCGCAGTCTTCCAGTGAACCTTTAGGTAACCAATCAAACTAAAATAATTACTACCAAGAGCTTCTTTGCAACTGGGTAACCATGCTCCATTTATATTTGAAATGAAAAAGAAGTCATCTGTGATGGAAGTGTCACTGTCGTTTGACCCTCCCATAGGCTCTAGGCGTTATTTCAATGATACTAGAACTGTGGTTTAGCATCACTTGGCTCCACGAGCTGCAGAAAGTGGCGAAAGGAGGGAGCAGGTGTTAGGTTGTCTCAAGGAGTGTCACAAAAGATGAACTAATGCATAAAAGTGTCTCTGATGGCTCATGATGATGATAGTCATTCATCTTGGAAAGTGCTAGAAAACTAGTTAAGATCAGTGCCATGGTATAAACTTGCTGTAATTATACCATGATCAACCATAAATTCACACTTCTGCCTATGTTCCCTCTCACTTCCAAAGTTTCATTATACATTTTCCCAAAAATCCTTTCATAAACAAGCAAGCCCTCTTTCTACTTTGAATGTAATTTTATGAGGTAAAAAAATACTGGTTCTACCAAAAGTCACTTAAAATGACTGGGATAAGTTTAATATGAAGGTATTTCACTGTTTCATCACTTCTTAAGGGTGGTAGCAGCCCTGAAGATGGTCCCTAGTGATCCTTGCCTCCTACTATTCACAGCCCTGGGTCATACTTTCTTGTCGGCTGAACTTACTCACCCACTTTTAGTTAATCATACATGACAAACATGACAGGTGTCACATATGAAATTCACTTTCCATCCTTCTTATGTTCTCTGCTGCCTGCAGTAAACAGCCTCGTCACATCATGAGGTTTTGGTGCACACTGCAGCCAGGCAATCCCTCAGATGGGACTGCAGTCTTGGCTGCAGCCACTGGTAATGAGAGGTACCTCACTGAGCTGCACTAGATTTCTGACTCATTGACACTTGAGGGAAAGATTATGACGGAAAGCTGCTAAGTTATGTGTTACTTTGTTACACTGCAATGGAAAATGAATATAAAAGATGTCAAGCAGAGGTCTAGAAAACAACACAGACACATGGAGAAAAGATGTACAAATGTCTCAATTAAAAGTATTAAAAAATTTAAAGTATGGATTTAATAGAACCAAATGGGAGGAGGAAATGTAAATAAATAAAGGAAACCAATCAGTTTAAATCCATCTCTTTCGTAATTCAGGATTATGAACTAGAAACTCAATGAGGTACTATTTAACATACTCAAGGTTGGCAAAAAGTGTAAGCCTAGGTGCTGGTGAGATGGCTCAGCAGTTAAGAGCACTAGCTGCCCTTCTGGAGGACCCAGGCACAATCCATAGCACCCACATGGTGGCTCACAACCATCCTTAACTCCGTTCCCAGGGGATTTGACACCACTGTGGCCTCTGCAGGAGCGTGATGCAGACACACATGCAGGCGAAACACTAATATACGCAGGATAAAGTAACTTTTCAAGTGCAAGTCTAAGCAAAGCAAGTGTGGGTGAGACAGCAGCGGGGCCAGGACGCACCAACACAGCTGCTCTCCATCCATACAGGCGTGTTAGGAAGCACTGAGGGGCTGTCTAGTCAAGAGGAAGTTGTCAGCACAGGGCCATGCAACAACTCCACTTTTGTGGATTATGCACACCCGAGGAAGCGATGCAGCTAAGTGCCAATCTCACTTCCCCGTGACTCACATGAGGTTAGTTACACACTCTAGCAGGGTGTGGATTTGAAATTAGGGTGGTCAAAGGGAGACATGGCCCCAGGGGTTGGTGCCCAAGGCATGCAGAGCCAGACCTGAGAATATCAACTCTCCATTCCCCTTAACACCTTTCTTTCCCTCAGCCCCAGTAACTTAACTGCCTCTTCAACACTTTTTTTTGCCCCCTCAGCTCCTAAATTGCTCCATGTCTAACTCCCAGTTAAAAAAACAAAAAAACAAAACAAAACAACAACAACAACAACAACAAAAAACATGGCGGTCACATGCCACAAATAGGCATCACTGGACGAAAATCTCCTGAGCTGTCTGCTTCTTTCTGGAAAGTCTAGAGGAAAACCATTTCCCTACCCCTTCCAGTTTTCATCCCTAGGCTCATGGCCTGCATCCAGCTTCCAAGTCAGGGTCCCCATCTCCCTGACCCCGATTCTCCTGCTTGCCACTCACTTTTAAAAACCCTTGTGATTGTAGTAGGCCCATTTGAAAAACTCATTTTAAAGCCAGATGATCAGCAAATTTGATTCCAACAGGAACTTTTAATTAGTGCCAGCCATGGAACCTAATATAGTCACAAATTTGAGGGGTTAGGGTCATGCCTTAGAGTTTCTATTGCTCAGATGAAACACCATGACCAAAAAGCAAGCTGGGGAGGAAGAGTTTATTTGGCTTACACTTCCAAATTGTTGTTCATCATCAAAGAAAGTCAGGACAGGAACTCACACAAAGCAGGAACCTGGAGGCAACAGCTGATGCAGAGTCCATAGTGGGGTACTGCTTATTGGCTTGCTTCCCCTGGCTTGCTCAGCTTGTTTTCTTATAGAACACAGGACCACCAGACCAGGGATGGCATCACCCACAATGGGCTGGACCCTCCCCCATCAATTACTAGTTAAGAAAATGCCTTACAGTTGGAGCTTATGGAGTCTCAATTGAGGTTCCCTCCTTTCAGATGACTCTAGCTTGTGTTAAGTTACATAAAACTAACCAAAAAAGACGAAGAGATTTTATTCATTTTTCACCTCTGAAGGTCACATAGGTGGGGGACATGGTAACTGAGTACCTTTAGAGCTGCTATCCTGCCTGCCATAGAACCCAACAGTGAGAATACAGTTCGACAGTGGCTGGCCAATGTAGAAAATGGAGAAGTAAACATCTTTTTTGGTGCCCTCACATTCACACCTCACATTTTATGTGGACTCTCTAGAGCAGTGGTTCTCAACCTGTGGGTTGGGACCCCTTTGGGGTCACAGGGGTCACCTAAGACCATCAGAAACCACAGATATTTATATTATGATTTGTAACAGTAGCAAAATTACAGGGAAATAATGTTATGGTTGGGGGTCACCACAACATGAGGAACTGTATTAAAAGGTTGCAGCATCAGGAAGGTTGAGGACCACTGCTCTGGAGTAGGGACTAGCCCTGTGTTAGTTTCCTAATGCTAACTGTCTTAAAACAATACACACTTAAGATTTCCTATCCAAAACACAGTGAGAAGGCTCCTTCTTTTAGCATTCAGATTTCTTTTGAGGTCCAACCCTTCCAGTCCTATAGATACCTGAAAACAAGGCATTTCAGAGCCAGAAGCATTACATCTAAGGCTGGAGCAGAAAGTGATTTCTTATGGGGATATAGAAAGAGATAACGGAGATGTGCTGATCACAAGCGCCAAGATTTCATAGCTTTGGTAGACTGAATATCTAACGGTTCTTATTCTTCATTTTCTGGATATCTGCCTTCTGGGGCATCACTTGCAGTGTGACTGTTGACCATGTGACTTACTTGGCCAATGGGATGTTGTCAAACATGCAGGAGAGGCCTAAGGCCACTTGTGTATGCCTGGTTGGCTGTTCTTGTTCCTCCGCCTTTACCACGTGACTACATTCCCATGGTCTTTTGCAGGGCTAAGACCTGGAGGACAAAGTTGATTCATCCCAATAGTTTAGCTGAACACATCTGGGGCACCAGTCTCCAGGAAAAGCTCCAGACATGTCACCAGAGTCCCACTAAGGTTTGAAGAGCTGCACTTCACTACCCTACATTTGACAGACACATGTGCGGGCCCTGCAGAGATCAGCTGGGCCTTACTGAGGTTTTGAGGTTGTTTGTGAGGGGCATTTGCAGTGGCAATGGGGAGAATGTTGACAGATGAATGTCCATGTATTTGGTCCAGTAGTGTTTATGTATGTATGTATGTAGGGCTATGTGTGTATCTCTTGAACACCTACATTTAACAGCATGTACTCCATGCAGGTACCTAGTTATCAAGAAGACAGATGCAAATGAAGTCGTAGAACTAATGGAACTTCCATTTTAGGGACTGGAAACTGACACAAATAATTTGAGATGTCCGATGGAGAAATCCGTTATGGAGAAAAAGAGCCTCCACATTGTGATGGTGGTGGTAGGCAGTCATATAAACTGTAACCTAGGGCGGTCTCACTGAGGAGGCAATGCTTCAGCAGAGACCTGGATGATGTCAGATGACAGACACTTCTTTTGGACCTCTAATGAGAAACACACTACCGGAGAGGGACTGGCAGGTGCATGCGCTCTCCTAAAAGGGCACTCCTGGTGCTTTCATGCCAAGGAGCGGCAGACAGGCACTGTGGCTGGACCAGTGTTCATGAGGAGAGAAAAGTCCAGGCCTCAGACCAAGGGGGATGCTGTCAGATGCTGGCTTTCACTCTGAAGCCCTAAGGTTGTTTTTGTTTCTATTTTAATTCCTTTTATTGTTAAATATATGTAAAATAAACCTGACAGTTTTAGCCATTTGAAATGCAGTGTTACATGGCATTCACTACATTTACTAGGTTTACTGAGTTGTGCAGATATTACTATTATAGCTCATCATCCCACAGAGAAGCTGTATCACAATTGCAGCTGTCCACAGTCACCGGAACACTTGATGACCCTAACCTTGCTTATTCCACACTTTTACTAAGTGAACTCATACAGAATTTGTCACATTTTGGTCTCTTATTTCACTTCAAACTCAAGGTTTACTCATGCTGTCACAAATGTGAGGAATTAATTTATTTTCATGGTTGAATGAAATTCTATGGTGCCACATACCACATTTTGTTTGTCCATACATCTGTGGATTGGGAGGAGGGTGGCCTGCTTCTTCTTGTGAATAATCCCAAGATGAATAGTGGAATCTGAGTGTCTACTTTCAATTCTTTGAGGTATAGAAAAAAGAATGGAATTTTAGGGTCCTGTGGACCTATGGATGGCTCTGACAAGGAGGTCACAATCTGCCTTAGACAGGATAGTGACAGGGAGATGGTCAGGCAGACTGTGATACTGTAGGATAACTGCACGGGGGCGTGGAAAGTTGCTTCTCATAAGAATGCTTGAGAAAGACTCGTGCATAACACTACACCACAGATGCTTTCGGGCTGTTCAGAGCAAGTGACCTTGGGTGAAGAGTAACAGGAGAAAAAGTCACTCCAAGTCACAGGAAAAGTGGGGAACGTAAGAATGCCACCAAGATATTTCCTTTAGGTAACTATCCTTTACAAATGCTATTTCTGCTTATCCATCTGGCTAAATAGCTGATGACCACATTCTATTCTCACTGAACACATGCTATTATGGGAAACTCTTTGAGCCATGGATGAGATATTAACATCTTGACCAGTCCCCAAACAAACCTTCAATTCCACACCATATTCGTGGACTGCTTACTAGGATCCAATATTCTCCATACCTTATCTCAATCTTTTGTTAGAAACTCTGAATCAGGCTTTATCATTCTTAATTTGTAGCAAACTATCTAGAGAGGGCAAATGCCCAGAGGATGATGGCACCATCTGAAAGGGGGAGACCACAATGCCAAAGTCACCGCTGGCCCCAGGCTTATGGGCACAAGGGCTGCTTTATTCTTTTTAAATGAATGCTTGCAAGAAGGAAGCCTGATGAGCCAGGGGCCTGTGGGAGGAAAGTGCTCCTCTTGATAAGGTCTACAATAGTTCTTTGCTGCTGGTGTTCTTTGGATTTCTTTCCCAAGAGGTGGCAAATCTGAAAGGTACTGTATCCCTGTTTTGCAGGTTGGCTTCCTATCAGATAACTGTCCTAGATAACCGACCTGATGTATGGCCTGAATATTTATGTTTCTTGGTAGTTTTACAAAATTGCATTTGGGAGATAGAGGGAAAAGAGAAAATGTGTTTCCCTAAAGCTCTTCATTGCAAACCTAAAACACTGCAAACCATGTTAGAAAGCAAACAGTTTATTCCTTCAAACATCCTCAATTTTATTTATTTTAAAAAGTGCTGTATTATTTTATGCACAATGAAAAGCTGATGCTGAGTGTGACAGGAGACACAGGCTGTGTTTTTCACTAGTAGAAAGAAGAGGGGAGAAGCCAGAATTCATGGTGGAATGTAAGACCCTGCTCCAAGGTACCCAATTCTTAGAGTTCCATGAAAGAAACTTAACTTTACAAGATCATTATCAGTTTCAAAAGAGCTTTTGCAATCTGCTTATCATGTCAAAGGACTTCAAGGAGCAGACTGAGAAGCTTGCCTGAGAGTTCCTGCTCAAAGAACACATTAACATCCTAAGTGATATACAGAAGTGTATTGTCTACTCCCAACATCCCTGCTTAGAGAATTCATCCATTCCACCCTGCAGATCATTGAAAGCCAAGCTCCTTGGATAAATACGGGCTGAGGACTAACTGGAGGTGGCAATGGTACTATGGTCTGGAGATGGAATGAACGCACCAGGCTGGGTATCCTTGCTCTCAGAGCCTACCTTCACAAAGGTCTCCAGCATTTCCTCCTAGCATGTCTGTGGCCTTGCCCTGAGAACTCAGTCACCAAGTGACTGTATGGAGCAGGCAATCTGACTCTACAGGACTCACGTAGATGGGCAGGATGTGGCTACTGTAATGCAGGAGGACTGAGATGTCAGAGTTAACCTGTGCTCTGGCACAGCGTAACCGATTCTGGGGAAAGACACGCTGTCTAACAGGTTTAGTGTAAATATTTAGCTTCCAAAACCCAGAGTTCCCAGTCTTCATACTGAACATTACTTCCCTCTGACTTCCCACTGCCTACAATTGCTTGGAGTGTGAAAGACAGACAGAGCCCTGTGAATTCTGAGTCCATTTATGATCCCTTCACACAGAGAATTTCATTCTTCACCTACCCAAGTCCTTCTCACCTTCAAAGTCCAGTCCTAATCTCACATCTGTGAAAGCACCGAAGTGGAAGATGAACCTCCTTTCCACACTGATAGTTCCCACTGTCAGTTCGACCTTGGCATCCAGTCCCCCCAACCTTCCTCAAGTGTCGGTGTCCCCAGGGGCAAACCCAAGACTTCCATAATTAGAGGTAGTACTCACATGAGGAAGATGGGAAGCAGACAGGGAATGGGGAGGTAGAGCAAAGGCCACGGCTCTCACCAACAGCTCCAGTGTGCTTCTAGAAAACTGCAGACTCTGCTTCTAGCTTCAGTGATTCTACAAACAACCCAGCGTCTGCCTTTCAAACTTCTTGCATTGAAGCTTCAGCTATGCCCTGCTTCCTGCCAAGAGCTCTGGGCCTGATACCTCCTCAAAGACTTTCCACCATGTTATTTCAATGCTGTCTAACTTAGCACTGGACATGTTCCACATTTGATTGACACATACTCACTGTTTTAATTACTTCAGTAAAAATGCCACAGACTGGGGATCATTTGAACAAAAGATAGATAAAGACGCTGGTAGAACTGCCTGCAAGTTCATGTATGGCACTTCCTTGCTGTGTCTTCACCTGAGATTCTAGAAGATTCAAGCTTGCTGTCATGGGGCCTCTGCCACCATAACCTGTCTCCCAAAGCCTGCACTCCTTTCATGGTGATGGTTGTTTCCACAGAAGAATTTTTGGGAGATGTGAATCTTGAGACACGCATTTCTCTTCCTAACACCCCCCAAAGGCAAGTCCACACCTCAGACCTCTGTGTCCCAAGTAGTGCTTAACACTGTGCTGAGCAGAGTTGGCACTTGAGAGCTGATGACAGAATTTTTCCTCCAATCCATTTCTGGAGGGTGTAAAAAGTACTATTAGTGATGTCAGACTCACAGTTCAGTTGTCTCTGCAGGTTTCCCCATCATGATCTTGACCTCCCTTGCTCATAGAATCCTTCTTCCCTCTTTTCGACTGGACTCCTGGAGCTCGGCTTGGTGCTTGGCTGTGGATCTCTGCATCTGCTTCCATCAGTTTTTGGTCCAGGGCACTTTCACTGCCTGTATCTCTAATATCGAGTCCAGTGCCCAGATAACACATTCAATGAAGATGGAAACAAAAGCAGTCAGGAGGCACCCGCATGTTGCATGTATGAGTAATTCAAGCTCAGGTGCTCTTGAACTCAGCCTCCCTAGCTCTGGGCATCTGTCACTGCTTTAACTCAACTTCACTACTCTTTCTCCCCTATTCCAGTGGGGCAAAGGATATAGGATGTGTGTGTGTGTGTGTGTGTGTGTGTGTGTATGTGTGTGTGTGTATGCGGTGTATGTGTACATACGCATTTAACTTTACTATAGGTGCCTCTTTGTCATTGTGCACAGAAATGCTGAGAACACTTTTCATGGTATTCAGATGCCCTCCCCCAGGCTACTATAACAACCCAAGGCATTGCAAGCCTCAATGCTAGGCACACAGTAGAGGTTCACTAAATAGTAGCTGCTATTATCATTACCAAGGCACAATTGGTCCCTTGACGCATGCAACTCTCCTTTCTCTGCCCAGCTCCAACCCTCAGCAGGAGGAAAATTATCGTTGCTGATTGCACAATTAGGGGTGCAAGTGAAATGAAAGCTAATTGTTCAGCATCAGCTCGGCTGATGAGGCTTTGAATGGTACTCAAATTGGTACACGAAAGGTATCGTAAACATATTCAACACAGTTTCAACTGACATAATCCATACTAGTTCATCAGTGTCCAACTAAATGCAGCTCAGAAAGAAATGTGGATAACAGCTATGCATCCAGCCTGTGCCATTCAAATGTGTCCTAACTGGTCTGCACAAGAAACCAATGAGATGCAATATGGAAGACAGCAATGCACACGATATTACATGTACTGTGGTCCTAATTGTCTGTGACACCAATTTAACACTCGGGCAATAAAGAATTCAGTATTGCATGGTTTGAAGTGAAAAAAGAAAACGAACTGGAAAAACGTCTTGGGATTGCAGCCAACATCTTGGGGGTAGAAGGAGAATAGGAAGGAACACACCCTCATTTGCTCCTAACACGGTTAGCTGATCTGTTTGAAATTAGATCCACTTTCAACTTAATTATTAAGCCATTTCTTAACCTCATGAACGGAGTTTTCATGTGCTTTCAAATCTGGCCCTGAACTAATAGCCCCTTTCACTTCAGTGGTTTTGGAAATGAATGTTAGACGGGAAGGAAACCCTTTAAACAGTGTTTTTCTAAGGGTCAAAGCTCTGAAAACACAGGATAGTTTGTACATAAAATTCAGTGCATCTGATGGTCTTGCAGGCCCTTTGTTAGGTAATGAGGCAAGCATGCCACCCTAAAATGCCTTCTTTCTTACCAAGAGTGGCCACAGGATTGGAGCTGAGCTGTCTAGCTTACTCAAGTAAGCCACACACCCGTACACAGTGCTGTGTGTAGAGGTGAGAGCACACTTGCAGACAATTGGTTCTCTCCATCCCTCAGGTGGGTCTCTGGATCTAACTCAGGTGGTCAGGCTTGGCAGCAGGTGCCTTTAGTCACTGAGCCATTTCACAGGCCCATCTGTGGTTTGTGTTAATGTCATTCTCGTTATAGTTTCTTAAGGGGACCTGCTTCCCTCTGCCATTTTGTAAGAAGTCAATGGTTAATGGATGCATTAGAAATTATAGACTAGTGTGTAATTTCTATTATCGGTTACAGTAAGATCATGCCTTAGTGCAAACCACAAATAATGCTGCTGCTGCTAGTATATGGCAATATTTACTGTGCTAAGCTTCTTCTGTTACATCCTGTAAAACAGGGGCTCCTGTGGGTCTCATAAGCAGAGACCTGGCCAGGTGAATTTCTCCAAGTTCATACTGCTTGTCAGGGATGGAACAGGATTCAAACCCAGGTTATCAGAATCCTGACTGTGTGCTGTGAATTGCTACACTGTGAAACAAAAGTCAAAGTAAGCAAAGGACTTTAAAAAAAGTCTACAGTCAAAAATAGAAGCCGGGAAATTTCTGTCCTATGCTTATTAAATTCACATGTTCATTATGTCCATGTCCACATTATCTACGTTAATCCTCCCTGAATGACACAATAAATATACAAGAAACACTGTGATTCAAGGAAGTGAGCTATAGGGTATTGCAGGAATTGTCACTATAATTTGACCCAAACCTTACAGACCACAAGCCATCCTGATCTTTCACAAGTGGCCACTTCCTTCTTAAGCCAATTCTACCACCAGGAAAAGAACTTAAAAAAAGAAAATCTTTGCAATAAACCCAACTATTTGTTAGCTTAAAATTCAGGAGAAAAATGTTTCTATCAGGCTGACCCAGTTCTGAGTTCTTAAGTAGTGATGTGGGAACTGGTAAGATCGAGTGCTTTGTGTAGAGGAGTCACACAAGTCTCCAATAGCTCTGCTTCCCTCATCATGCAGGGCCCAACAGCTGCTGTGGCCGAGTACACAAAAGGTGATTAGTCACTTCCTCATCATTTTCTGCCTCACCTTCCTTCTCTTCTTGGATCCAGTGAGCTTAGTCTGCTATATAAAGAAGAATTCCTGACCAAAAGTTATCAAATAAGATTCCTGCACTGTAAAGAGAATGGAGCTGGACTTTAAAGTACGTGTCTGGCACACCTGGATGGACTACAGCAAAACCATGAGATGACACAGTTGTAGGAGAGAACTGGAACCTCACTGATGGTACAGCTGCCATAAAAAGCAGCATAACTGCTCCTCAAAAAAAAAAAAATCAGAAACTGTGATATCATGTGATCTAGAGCAGGGACTTAAGTAGACATTTGTGCACCGTATTCCCAGGGAGCAGCTGGTGGCAGTACTCCAGTGTGCTCAGAAGACTGGGCAAAAGAAATGCAGTGGAGTATTACTCAGCATGTAATGATGCAATGAAATGTTACTCAGCCTCTGTGGGGTTGACATGGCACAATATGGATGAAATCTGAGGACATCATGCAAATCACAAAAAAGCAAAGGCCACTTTCATCAGTCACCTCCAGTAGTCAGTCATGGGGACAGATCAGAAGTTGCCAGGGATTAGCAGAGGGATGGAAGGGGTATTAATGCTTAGTAAGTACAAAGTTAGTTTTATAACATTAAGAGTCTTGGAAACTGGTGCAGAACAATGTGACTACGCAAATGGTTACAGTGGGAAATTTATTCATGTTCATTTTCCCTTTCTCCTTCCTTTCTTATATCATTTAGCCAGCCATCTATCCACCCATCCACCATCACTGAACAGTAAAACCAGGGCCTCCTGCATGGTAGGCAAGTGCTCTAACACAGAGTTATACCCCCAGCCTTATTTTTATTTTTTTTGAGATAGGGTCTTAGTAAGTTTCCCAGGCTGGCCTTGAACATACTACATAGTCCAGGCAGGCCTTGCACTATGATCCTCTTGACTCAACCTCCTAGGTAGCTGAGATTATAGGCTTGTGCCACCAGGCTTGGCCAAACTTCAAATTAAAAAAAATATTTATCTGTATGGTGTTTTGCCTGCACATATGTCTATGCACTAGGTATGTGCCTGGTATCCATGGAGAACAGGAGAGGGTGTCAGGTCTCCTGGTACTTCAGTTACTGATGGTTGTGATATGCCATATGGTGCTGGGACTTGAACCTCTGGAATGGGTTCTCTCAAAGAGCAGCCAGTGCTTTTAAGTCATCTCTCCAGAGATTTTATGTTTTCTTGAAGTTGGTAAGACCTGGATGTAAAAAGTGGCTCCTGCTCCTCTACCTGGCTCTTCTCATTTCATGTCTGAGTAAGTTATTTATTAGTCTACTGACAGTAGCCTATCATGAAAATAATATGAATGCATATAAGATACTTAGCATACTACTTGGTTCATGATAATCACTCCCTAAATGTTGGTTTGAGATTGTAACAGAAGTTGGGAAAAACTTAGCCAATGGTAAGGAAGGGTCATTTTTTTTTTAAGATTTGATAATGGAATATGATTATGTTTTTTAAAGGATTTTTCTAGTGTTGAAGATGTAGTTTAGTGGGTTCAAGGGCCTAGCATACCAGAGGCTCTGAATTTATTGCCTAGCACCACCTAAAGTGAGATGCTGAAGGCACACAAACTGAAATTCTAGATACTCCAGCAGTGGGATCTGGGGGACCAGGACTCGGAGTTCATGCTAGGCCTCAGCCAATTGTCACCTGGGCTACACTAGACTCTGTTCCAAGATGACAAAAGAAAAGTTAGACCTTAAAAAGGTCTTCCCCTTTTAGGGTTATTTACTGATATATTTCTAGAATAAATGATAAATGGAATTCTCTTACAAATAATTAAGGTAGGTAAGAACACAGATGATGTGAGATTTACTAGAAGGTGACAACTGTTCAGGATGGGTAATCATGGGATGTGGGATGACCTATAGCTGTTGTTTTGCTAAATGAATGTGGTGTCCAACTGCCTTCTAAACATGTACATTTATATCCATAGATTAATGCTATTCTCAGCTTTGGTCAGAGAAGCTTGTTTGCAATGGGTGATAGTTAATGCAGAGATTCATAACTGGCCAAAGTTCTGAGAATAAATGATTGTTGAGTGCTCAACCCTAAGTAGGACACCTTTATCACCCTTCCAAGGCTCAGAGAGTATTAATGAAGAGAAGGCAGGGAACGCTATGACTCTTATTTCTTGGGCATGGCATGTTGCACTGATGAACTCACAGTGGTAGTGGTTATCTGTACAAGACTGGCCCATCAGTATTTCATTGTTTATGGAGAAGAGGCTCATGAGGTCCCACCTGCCTTTAAAGAGCATAGGGGGCAGGTAGAGTCATATTCTCAGCAGTATGGTTGGACTCAGCAAGTTGGACTTGTTCAAGTAAATAATTCCCACTCATGTTCATGCAAGTAACCCTAACTAAATGCAAAGGGGTGCTCTATCCCATGTGTGCACTGTGTGATAGTAGGAAGGGAACTCTTTGGAAAGAAGAAGAGGTTTGGAGGAAGAGGATAAGATAATGGGGGTACGGTATAAGCCAATTTTTATATTTACATATATATAATTGTGAAAGTAATAAAAACTTAAAAATAGATCATGTATCTGCCAAGATAGTACACAGGTAATCCTAGTACTAGAGAAAGGAGTGTTGTGAGTTTTGGGCCAGTTTAGGTTACATAGTGAATCCCAGACCAGCATGGACTACACAGTGTGGCCTGATCTCAAAAACAGGACTAGACAAAACAATTCCATATCCCTAAAAATACTTCACTGAATCACTCCCAGAGTTTCTGACTTAGCAAGCTGGGGAGAGCAGGTGTGGAATCTGTGTTCTTCTAAAGCTCAGGGATAATGCTGGCACTGTGAGCATGGGGACCACAGTGAAGAACTGTCATCTTAGAATACATGTCACCATCCCTTCCTCCACCTTAAGAGCACAGTCCCCTGGTGTAGCTGTTCAGGTCATTCATTTGATTTACATTAGTCTCTGTGCTCAGATGCCTTCACTTAAATTATTACATAACATCTTCCTAAATCAACCACACTTCCTCAACTTCTTTCTTAAGTTGTGGGTGGCATTTGACTCCCATCTTCCCTAAAAATAGTCAGACTAATTGTGTCTGCTTTTCTCTCCTCCTCCTCCACACCTCTAATAAAGCTGGGAAGAGGGGGCCCGACATTTCTAACTGTCTCGATGGTACACAGCTAGAAGCCCAGTTTCTGAGGAAACTGAAGCAGGGGAATGGGGACAGGCTGAACTCAGCAAATGATCAAGACCCTGTCTCAAAATACAATTTAGAAAGGCAGAAATCACACAGTAGAAATCCTGTATCGTATGAGGAGGCCTGGGTCCAATTCACAGTGCTTCAAAGAAGAAGAAAAAGAGGTTTGTCTCTGTCCTTGTCCATGAAAATGTAATTTCTGAGAGACAGCAACTCTGGTTTACTATAGTTCCTCTTTCCAGCATGCTCTGGGGGAAGGAATCTAATCATTATCTAAAGTAATAATCTTGATTTTTATTATATCTATGGAATTCCAAGTTCTTCCACATGGTAGTATTGAGTCTACTTCTGTCAAA
>CABHPH010156317.1:0-46310 GCA_902168325.1 Peromyscus nudipes
TGGATCATGAAAGAAGTAGTACAATGTGTAGTTTTATCAATTATTATATTCACAATTTCCCTTTAATATAGGATTTTGGTACTACGTGGGTTATCTTTCATGTGTGCAAAACCAAACTCACCCTTGCTTCAGTAATTTCCATTACAGTATTAAAATTATGCTGCCTTTTGTCTTCGTTTTGGTTGAAACTCAAAGGACAAATTTGGAAGAACTGGCAGGAACTCTCAGACTAATGGTCGGGCTAGAAAAGGACATGAGAAGACTGCTTTTGTAGAAGAGGACTGGAGTGGAAGTGCCTGTGGACTGAGTGGGGCCTCTCTTAAGCTAAGAATGCTATGACAGGATTCACCTGCTGGCTATGCTGCGAGGAAAAATAGAACTCAATTACTAAACGCCCAAAGCCCAAGGAAGCAGGACAGAGCCGTAAAGGATGACTTACAAGCGTCTCTTGAACTGTGAGGGTCATGGCAGACAAACGCCAGACTCGTGCTTATTGGCAAACGGAAGTCAAAAGAGGCAGGGGCAGACGCATCAGGACGGTGGGAAAGAACGGTCGCTGTCTGGTTCACCCTGATTGTGGGTCCACGGTGTGTTGTTCCTGGGAGTTCCAAGTTCAGTGGTGTCAGGGTCATGTGAAGCGATTCTGGGGAGATTTCCAGCAAACTGCCGAAGAAAAGGCTGTCCTGTCTTATGTCAGTTGCTATCAGTAAGGTTCAGAGAGGAAAGTCACCAAGAGAAACCGAGTCTGCATTCAACACTAGAACAGGTCTGCAGCAACTGAAGCCTGATGACACTGGCATTTTCAAGTACGACATTTCTTTTCCTTTCTTCAGCTTACTTCCCTGCTTCCTGTTCAGCATTGGGGTAGTCAGAGGGAGATTTTAAGAAGGAAAAGGGTAACCAGGTGTATCTTCTCAGCTCTCCTGCTGGAAACAGATCCTGGGGCAAGGACTCTGTCCTTCAGATGACCTTTAGAGTCCTCTCCTAGTGCACTCTTCCTACCTTCAACTTACATTTAGTTTCTCAAAACAAAGTACTGGGGATACAGAATATTGATTCTAACCTGGAGATTTAACTTTAAATGAAAGCTGGAGTTTATTTTGTTATACAGGAGTGAGTGGAGCTGTTATTGAACCTGGAGGCCTTTTTTATTGTCAGAAAATGAGTGGAAAATCATAGGGCTTGTGCAAGATTTCATCTAAGGGGAAGAAAAGAGCCTACTCCTACAAAATGGGCTTGACTGAGCCCAGAGAACACGGAGATTTCTTAATCTGATCTTGCTCATTGAACATGCTAACTTCTTAACTACCTTTCATGTAGCAAACCCTCCTTGGCTTATATTATGTGCAGTGGGTTCTGTTCTGAAATACAGCATTCTACAGAAATGTTATGCGTAATTTTGATCTTGTGGTACAATTGCTTATATAGTATATTATCGTTATATTGTATATTATGTTCATTATGCCATTTCCAAAGACTGAACTGATCTTTAAAGTCTTATAAACCTCAGTTTGCTATTCTTCTGTTTCACTTGCTCTGTAGTCTTATTATACAATTGCTTATTCAAATCTGAGGAATTTTTCTGTAAGGTAGTGATTATGAAAATGTGTTCTTTTTTGCTTTCTTGCAACTCAGCATTGTTAGTCTTCTCATTCAAAGCTGCCAGCACAAATCTCTGCCCTTTAGCCAAAGAAAGCTCATGGGCTTTAGACACTTTCTTTTGATTTTTTTCTTCCTTTTCTGTCATTGTTCACAGAGTCATCTCAAGGATTTAGGATATTTTAGTATCCATAAAATAAAATAATACTTGCATGCACCAGCCTCTTTGTTATTAAAACTCACAGTTCTAATTTATTGTGAGTTTTTGTAATCTAGAAATGTGACTGTACCACAGGGGTGTTGCAGAGTGAACCCTTCACGGGTGGTCTTCCCTCCATCACACAATGCAAACTTTAATTTGCATTCTCCTTCAGCTCATCATAACTGATTCCCTTCAAGAAAGAGGCTCATGAGCACAGGGGTCTTGGCAACTGTTCCCATGGAGAAGACCCTGCTCATATTGCTGCACCACTCAAATTGCCTTTAAATATATTAATTCCTAAAAAGCTTGTATAATGTTGTTCAACATCATGTATTATACCAAAAATTTTAGTAGTCTGCCACTTTTTTATGCCTTTTGTCATTTGTTAAGAGTAAAAAATGGGTTTATTTTTATTATTTTTGCACACATATATCATATCATTGTACTATGGCTGTATACATCACCCATAACCTCTCTTATTTAATAAAATCCTTTCATTTGTTTAGATAATAATGCACCCATGAATTCTTCAATGTCATTTCACTTTAAAAATAGTTATTTTGTCTTATGTTCTCATTCATATGTTTTATTTGCAGATTGAATTTTGTTTCATTAGAAGATTAATACATTTATCAGAAGAGTAACACATGAAAAAAGTAACACATTCTTCTAACCTTGAGAAAATCACTATTACTATTTCATAGACTTTGTATTTTATTTGGGTATAACATTTTTCAAAGAAAATCTGTAAGTCTTCCTTTAGTAAGTTGAATCCTAACTTTAAAACATTAACATTTAAAAATTCTACTCAGATTTTGAAAAGTTTGTTTTCAGTTTTTACATTTTCTTGTATATTGAGCAATAGTAATAGTAAAAAGTTTCTATTAAAATTATAAACAATATTTTTAAATATCACATATTATTGAAAAGTATTATCTTCTTGGAACATTTTTAATTGTTTATAATCCATTTTTAACAATTATACTAGATATTTTTATTGGTATATACTGTTTAAAAAACCTTTCCTAGCTGCTAGTATAGAATATATATATATATATGTGTGTGTGTGTGTGTGTATGTGTGTGTGTACTGTATTGTAGCAAATATAATGGTTAAAACAAGTTGAAAAAAAAGACACAGGCTACTTCTATGGAAAAAATATGAAGAATCTAAGATGTTATCTAAACTAGATTGGCCAAGTTTCACAGTGATGGCTGAAGACGTTGACTTAGGACAGGAGAGATCTTTTGTCATGCACGGCACCACAGAAACATGAATATCATGTCTGTTATAGTTTTTGTTGCCTCACTAATACCATGGGAGACAGAGTGCTGGAGGTCAATGCAGAATATACTGAGTTGTTTTGGAATTTAAATCTTATTAGAGGGCCAATTACAAACTGTCCTGAACTCACATTAAAGGAGACACTCATCACACAAAATTAGTTTGAACTTGTAATGTTGGTTTTATATAGTATATCACATATGCATTATATTTTTTATACAGTATATCAAAATGATGAAACAACCCCTGGGAATTTATTTGTTATTTCATTCATTATTTATTAGTGATAATATTTCAATTCAAATTTCTTAGAATTAGTTTATGACATGAATGAAATTATATAAAATTGTAATGTTCTTAAGTACTACACATTCAGTACTAAAGTCAACAGATTAATATTTTTAAAAGGTCAGGCAAAAATCTTATGTAATCCTAAACTGAATTTAGAAACATCAGGACTCAATATCATTTTTTTCTCCAATAGAATGGTTTCCCAACAAGACATTGAAAACTCCTTGGGACAAAAACTATCTAAGTATGTCTTTAGCACCAATAACTGTGGTTGGTGTCTTACTACCATTTCTCAGTAAAATCATTCTGGTTTATTTGAAATATATTTGTTTATATTCTTCTAGCCATATTGTAGCACATAAGCTTTATTTGTTAAATCACAAACAAAATATCACCACACCATATTGTATGAAATATAGCATATACGATTTGAACAGAAATTTGTCCTATAAGTGTGGTGTCCTGGTCTCTGTATCTTTGCTTATATGTGTAGCTATGTCTTTCCATCAACATTTCCTAAGTGTTTTAAGTTGTTTGTTTTCATTTCTTGGTTTGAATTGGGGTCTCCTTATGTAACCCTTGATGGCCTGGAGTTCTCTTTGTAGGCTAGACTGGCTTTGAATTCACAGAGATCTTCCAGCTTCTGCCTCCTGAATGCTGGGACTAAAGGTATGAGTCACTATGCCTGACTCAGGGTTCTGTTTGTTATTCTTGTTTTTAGATGTTTTTATGCAGCCCAAGGTGTTCTGGAACTCACTGCATATAGTCAAAGATGATTTTGACCTCCTAAGTGATGGACCTCCCACCTCTTACTATATATATTTCTATTTTGAAGTGATAGAAATGTTAAAATACTTCGCTAAAAGGAGAATTCCTAAGGAGGTTGGAGAATGAGGATAAAGAGAAAGCAAGCAGTCTACTAAGGTCTAAGGGCATCATATAAAAAAGAAACAAGAGTTTCCATGATTGAAGAATAAACTGGTTAGATTTAGGGAATGAACAAAATATAATAATTGAGAGCAATAAGATCACATTATGGCTATAGCATGCTGGGAGTTGTCATACCAATAGTCAAGCTCATACTTACTGCACACATATTTCATTAGTTGTCTTTGTAGTGATTGATATCAGACTCGTTGTTTCAAAACTCATTAACTATTGAAGGTAGAAAATCAACTATTTTTCTTGCCTTTTCTCTATCAACTGAATTTCAGGGAAGAATACGGCAGAATATAATGATATGGCATGGTTGTGTTCTGTAGGGGAGTGACAGTGAATAGAAGCATAAGGAAAAACAGAGTTAAAAAGAACCAGTTGGTCATTCCCACTGAAAGAGTGGATTTAAATAATAGTTCTTACTAGAAAACACATTATCTCCTAACAGAACCAGGGAACTAAAAGTGGACACATCAGGAGGGTGACAGTGAGATCTGATCACTTAACATTGCACCATGTAACAGTTGAATATCATGAGATAATAGGTAAAGCACAGTGAAGATCAGGGGGGATTTGATCAAAAGTGGACATTTTTTCTGACAAATTCTGTTCACCCTGTGTTTGTAGGTGAACTTACAGTTGTGAGACAAGAACAAATGACAAAATAGTGCAGAGGACATAAACCAAATCCAGCACAGATCCCCCTCTCTCCCTCCTTCAGCCCCCCAGCATTCCCCTCCAACCCACCTCCCATTCCCACCTCCTCCAAGGCAAGGTCTCACATGGGGAGTCAGCAGAGCCTGGTACATTCAGTCAAGGCAGGTCCAGGCCCCTCCTCCCTGTACCAAGGCTTCACAAAGTGTCCTACCACAGGCACTGGGCTCCAAAAAGCCCGCTGAAGCACCAGGGACAGATCCCGATTCCCCTGCCTCTGGGCTCCCCAAACAGTTGAAGCTAAACAGCTGTATCACCTATCCAGAGGGCGTACTATAGTCCCATGGGGGCTCCACAGGTTTTGGTCCACAGTTCATGCATTTCCACTAGTTTGGCTGGTCATCTCTGTACATTTTACCATCATGATCTCAATGTCCCTTGCTCATAGAATCCCGCCTCTCTCTCATCGACTGAACTCCTGGAGCTTGACCTGGCACCCAGCTGTGGATCTTTGCATCTGCTTCCATCAGTTACTGGATGAAGGCTCTATAATGACAGTTAGGGTATTCACCGATCTGATCACTGGAGTAGGCCAGTTCAGGCACCTTTTCAACTATTGCCAGTAGTCTATGGTGGGGTCATCCTTGTGGATTACTGAGAACTGCCCTAGCACCCTGTTTCTCCCTGTTACCATGATGTCTTCATTTATCATGGTATCTCTTTCCTTGCTCTCCCACTCTGTCTCTGTTCCAGGTGAAACCTCCCATTCCCCTATGTTCTCATCCCCCATTCCTTGCCCTCTATTAACCCCCCTCACTCCAAGTTTGCTCATGCAGATATCATCTATTTTTCCTTTGATAGATGATTCATACATCCCTCCTAGGATCTTCCCTGCTAGCTAGCCTCCCTGGAGCTATGAGTTGCAGTCTGGTTATCCTTTGCTTTACATCTAGTATCCACCATGTTTGTCCTTCTGAATCTGGGTGACCTCAATCAGGATGGTATTTTCTAGTTTCATCCATTTGCCTCAATTGTCATGATGTCACTGTTTTTCACTGCTGAATAGTATTCCATTGTATATATGTGCCACATTTTCTTTATCCATTCTTCAGTTGAGGGGCATCTAGGTTGTTTCCAGGTTCTGGCTATTACGAATAATGTTGCTATGAACATAGTTGAACATGTGTCCTTGTGGTATGATTGAGCATTCCTTGGGTATATGCCCAAGAGTGGTGTAGCTGGGTCTTGAGGTAGATTGATTCCCAATTTTCTGATTTCCAAAGTGGCTGTACAAATTTTCACTCCCACCAACAATGGAGGAGTGCCCCCACCCCCGTGCGCTGCTCCACATCCTCTCTAACATAAGCTGTCTTCAATGTTTTTGATCATAGCCATTCTGACAGTTGTAAGATGGTATATCAGTTTCGTTTTGGTTTGCATTTCCCTGATGACTAAGGATGTTGAGCAATTCCTTCAATGTCTTTTGACCATTCGAGGTTCTTCTGTTGAAAATTCTCTGTTTAGCTCTGCAGCCCATTTTTAATTTGACTTTTCAGTATTTTGATGTCTAGTTTCTTGGATTCTTTATATATTTTAGAGATAGCCCTCTGTCAGATGTGGAGTTGGTGAAGATCTTTTCCCATTCTATAGGCTGTTGTTTTGTCTTATTGACGGTGTCCTATGCCCTACAAAAGCTTCTCAATTTTAGGAGGTCCCATTTTTTAAGTGTTGCTCTCAGTGTCTGTGCTACTGGTGTTGTATTTAGAAAGCAGTCTCCTGTGCCAATGTGTTCAAGACTACTTCCTATTTTCTTTTGATCTATTTGAACTCGAGTATAGTGCATGGCAGCAGATATGGATCTATTTGCAATCTTCTACATGTTGACATTCAGTTATGCCTGCACCATTTGTTGAAGATGATTTCTTTTTTCCATTGTACAGTTTTGGCTTCTTTGTCAAAAATCAGGTGTTCATAGGTGTGCGGAGTAATGTCAGGGTCTTCAGTTCGATTCCAGCGGTCCTCATGTCAGTTTTTATGCCAGAACTAAGCTGCTTTTATTACTAAAGCTCTTTAGTAGGGCTTGAGGCCATCATGATGCCTCCCGAGGTTGCTTTATTGTACTGGATTCTTTTAGCTATCCTACGTTTTTTGTTTCTTCGTATGAAGTTTGTGAGGAATAGTGTTGGAATTTTGATGGGGATTGCATTGAATCTGTAGATTACTTTTGATAAGATTACCATTTTTACTATGTTAATCCTACCTATCCATGAGCTTGGGAGATCTTTCCATTATCTGATATCTTCTTCAATTTTTTTTTCAGAAACTTAAAATTCTTATCATATAGGCCCTTCACTTGCTAAGTTAGAGTTACCCCAAGGTATTTTACATTATTTGTAATTGTTTATATTATTTGGCTATTGTAATGGGTGATGTTTCTCTGATTTCTTTCTCAGCTCATTTATCATTTGTATATAGAAAAGCTACTGATTATTTTTTTTTAGTTAATCTTGTATCCTGCCACATTACTGAAGGTGTTTATCAGCTGTAGGAGTCCCCTGGTAGAATTTTGGGGTCACTTATGTATACTATCATATCATGTGCAAATAGTGAAAATTTGACTTCTTCCTTTCCAATTTCTATCCCTTTGATCTCCTTTTATTGTTTTATTGCTCTGGCTAGAAATTCAAGTACTATATTGAATAAGTATGGGAGGAGCAGACATCTTTGCCTTGTTCCTGATTTTAGTGGAATTGCTTTGAGTTTCTCTCCATTTAATTTGATGTTGGCTGTTGGCTTGCTGTAAATTGTCTTTATTATGAAACAGGACAATATTAAGGGAAAAATCACACTTTTATATTAAAAGAGTTAATATATTTATTTTACAATATTATATTTAAAAAGGTATTAGCAATATAAAATTACAGAATCACAGAAATTGGCAAATATTTATAATTATATTTTACCAAAAGTCTTTTACTACTAATAAAAACTTAATAATTTAAAATAAATACATATCAGTAAAGGCTTTTGTGAGAAAAATCCTAAAACATACTGTTATTGGTATAAAATTCTCAATAATCATTTCTAAGTGCATTAGTACCTACCAATTTCTTTTTATTTTCTTTCTTTTTTATATGTGTGGATGTTTTGCCTGCATGTAAATCTGTGTTCTACAGGTGTGGTTGGTGCTTTTGTAGGCCAGAACAGGGCATTGTGGTCCTTGGAATTGGAGTTCCAGATTTCTATGAGTTGACAGGTAGGTGCTGGCTATCAACCTGTCACTGGAAGAGCAGCCAGTGTATTTATTTACTTTTGAGCTATCTCCCAATCCCCAATTCTTGTATTTAGTTAACTAGTGAATTTGTCATATTAAAATCCTTTGTAGCAAGAAATGACTTCAAAGTTGTATTTGATATGAGTTAAAAACATAACTTTGATCTGAGTTGCGTTTTACTTGGCATAGAAAACAAATCAGTTTGCTATACTTTGTCAGCTGCACAACTTGCCTTAGTTGGTTAAGAGGTTTCAGATCTGTAAAGGGTGCACTAGGCCACATGCTATGGAGATAGTGGTGGATATTCTTAAGTGTAAGAACAAGATTAAGAGTCACTGTATGTGTTCTATGATATAGATTAGAGCAAGCACTGTTTTTTTAGTGCTAACCTGATACTTCTAATTGGTATGGGTAATACAAATTTATATTAATTATACATAATTGAATTATTGAAAAATAAACTGAAAAGAAGAAGACACAAACTCTTAAATCTTGATTTCTGTTAGTATATTATGTAACATGGATATATATATGACATAAAGCTAAAGAAATTCTTCATATATTAAAAAATGTATCATTAACATCTGTTTTTGAAACAATAGTGTAAAAGTCTATTGTTTGCCATTGTCTAATTAGACATTTAAATATATCTACCTCTGAATTGTGTTTCTTATATGCAGAAATATGTGTGATTGTTGATATTAGACTATTGATTTGTCTTTGAATACCTGATATTATCTGACATCAACAGGTAAATTATATGCTATTGGTCTCGGCTGTGTTTACTAATCCATTTGTATTGCTTTATTTCTCTATTCATGTAAGGTATCGCTTCATTATAACATGGTTGGTTTTCTGTTGACACTCCTCTTTTATTTTATCCAATAATTAATTTAAACATTTCCTCGAGTATGCAAAGTCTGAAGTGTCAAGCAGGAGTGAACACTCCTTCCCTCTCTCCCTCCCTTCCTACCTTCTTTCCTTTCTGTCTTCCTTCTTTCCTGTCTTCTTTCCTTCCTCCCTCCCTTCCATCCCTTTTTTATTTATTTATTTATTTATTTATTTATTTATTTATTTATTAGTTTGTTTTTTGTTTATTTATTTATTTAATTTCTTTGTCTTACATCCTGACCACAGTTTACCCTCCCTCCTCCCCTCCCATTCTCTCCTCCCTCTGCTCCACTGGCAATCTCTTCAATCTACTCCTCCTCTGTTTCTGTTCAGAAAGGTACAGGCATACCATGGATATCAAGAAAACATGGCATACCAAGTTGTGGTCAGAAAAAGCACCTTTTCTTGAATTCAGGCTGCGTGAGGCTATTCAGTATGAGGAATAGGTTCCTAAGACCTTGCCAAAATGTTAGGGATAGCCTGTGCTCCCATTGTTACAAGTCCCGCAAGCAAACCAAGCTATATAACTATTACATACGTGTAGAGGGCATAGGTTTGTCCCATGCAAGATCCCTGGTTGTTCAGAGACTACACACTCATATGTCAATGTGAGTAACACTCTGGTTATTGTCATAACAATACTTAAACAAAAGTTTAATTTCTTTCATATTTTGAGCAACTTTTGAGCAATCATATTAAACTGTATACTCTAATGTAATATTTTTTTGCCATACAATCTTATAAAACTAAAACACCCAATATGTATCTCTGTAGAGATTCCAGAACGTTGTTCCATACTAACCGTAATAACTGTGGATTTTACATCTATAAACATTTTACTATGTTTATAAAATTCTTATAGCTAAGATAGTATATAAAATAATGAATAGATAAAAAGAAATAATGAAGTAAAAATAAAAGATGAGAGAAATCCCATATGTAAGAAAATGGTCAAATAATTGGAAAAAAAGTTCCCAAATTTAAAACATCATAAAGTGTAGACTGATATAATTTTAAATTACTATTAACTTGCATATAATTGTAACTGAACTGATAATATTAGTTGCCTATAGTACAGTCAAGGAACTATAATTCTAGAAACTCTTAAAATACCGCATAGTCCTTGTTTTAGGATGTTCATATTAACATTATTTGTAGAATTAAATGAAAGAAACTAAGTATTTCAAATAGTTTCTCATTTTGCCTTACTCCAATGTTTTGTTTCAAAGAGTGACTTCGGTAGAGCACTGTGTAGGAGACAGACATTAGCATTGCATGTTGATAAATTTGCTGTCTCAGGGTCCTGTACCTATTTGGAACCTCTGATAGTTTTGTAAAATATTAACTGAGAATATAGTGGCTAAGGTAGTACAACTATTTATGGTTTACTAGTCCATAATTCAGAAGTTCTGGCAGAGTGCAGCTCAGCAAGTTCTCTGCTCAGGGCTATAAAATCCTAAATTCGGGGTTTAGATGGAGCAGGTCTGAGATCTTTCCTTCAGATCCTGGGGATGAATCCGTACTGCTAGCTGCTGCCAGTGAGTCTTCTGAAGTTTGTCAGTGTTACTAGGTAATTGAAACCATCTATGTTTCTTGTCTTATGGTGAACTTTTTCACCTTCTAAAGGAAATGGTGTTGCATCTCTCAGCACTTCAAATTGGAGGTCTCTCTCTCTCTCTTTTTGTCTTTTTTTCCTTCTAGCTTCGTAACAGAAGAAAGTTCTATGACATGGAGAGCTCATGTGACCCGGTTGATCACCCACATAATCTAGTAAAACTCCTATTTCAGTGTCTTAATATTAGTTACATCTGCACAATTCCTTTTCTAATGACATGATGAATACACAGATATCAGGGATAATCATATGGCCACCATGGGCATTTATGTAGGGGGTGTTGTTTCTAATACATTAAATAATTGTCCTCTAAATTGATTTTAGTTTTGTTCTCATAATCTGGTGACCAGCCTTTTCAACCTCAAAGAAAAACATAATTGTACTTCCATTGTATCACCTTTATTTCAGTTAGGTTAGGTCTAAATCTCCATGTGGACTGTATGTTTTTCTTCCTATTTGTTGGTTGCTTTTATATTCTTTTCTTCTAAATTTTGAGTATTAGTGGTCTCCCCAAAATCCATATGGAAATTTAATTATCAACACAATAGCATTAAGAAATGGTTCCTGTAGGAGGTGTTCAGATCATGAGGAATCCATTCTTTCATGAGTGAGGTTAATTCCTTAGGATAGGGATGAGAAAACATGGCAGACCTCATGGTAGTCTCCATAATTCTGTGCACATTGCATTCCAAGCATCATTATAAAAGCAATGTTTAGGCCCCATCATCATAAAACAGTGCCCTGATCTTGGTGTTTTCAACCTCCAGAATGATGAGAAATAGATTTTTCAATCATTTATACATTATATAAGCCTACACAAATAAGACTTCTTTCTTCTACCTTCAACTCAATTTTTGCATCCTTAATTACATTGTCCCCATTTTCAGACTTGTAGATTGCATGTCTCCTATAATACATAGAACTCAGTGACTTTGGAATTCTTATTTGGAAATACAGCCTTGTAGAGAATCAACACAGTTCTAATCTTAATTTCATGAATATACAGTAGAGTCATAGTGTCTGTTTTTAAAACATGAGTTCATTCAAAACAAATCTTATCTAATGAATGTTGGTGGTTGCATAAGTAACTTTTCTATTGCTATGTTAAAACAGTATGGCCAAAGCAACTATAGAAGAAAGAGTTTGTTTGGACTTATAATTCCAAAGGGATAGAGTGGATATAATTCCATGATGGTAGAGTGGAGTTGGGTGCAGTGGCTGGAATAGCAGCTGAGAGCTCACAGTTTTAAGCATGATCAAGAAGCTGGTAGAGTGCACTGGGAATGGTGGAAGTCTTTGAAACCACCAAGCCCACCCCTAGTAACATATTTCCAAGAGTAAGGCCATACATGCTAAACCTATACAAACAGCATTACTCACTGAAGACTGGACATTCAAACATCTGAGTCTATGGAGGACCTATTCATTCAAAACAGCACAGTGGTAGACTTATTGAAAGAATACATTCAAATAATTTAAATTGTACCTGGAAAATGGCAATCTCTCACTGACAATGGCATTATGGTGTGTGTGTGTGTGTGTGTGTGTGTGTGTGTGTGTGTGTGTGTTTGTGTATGTGTGTGTGTGTGTGCTAGTGCCATAAACCTTTTAAGAACTAGCAAAGTCTCTGGAACCTCAGTTAGTATGTTTCACCTGAAATTAACTGAAATATTTAACTGAAGATATCTTAATTTAAGAAAATATATTTTGTATATTACAGAAAATCTAGAGATCAGTGTGGGCAGTTAAGTGTTTTAAAGATCAGCTGATACAACAATTTAAGGCAAACTTGGCTATCACCATCATGCTTCATTCATACATCCATAGAAGGAAGACTGCTGTGGTTTCAAGGGTAACATTCCTTCTCCATATATGTGAAGAATCCAAGGGGAAAAGAAACATATTGTGGTGTGTGTGTGTGTGTGTGTGTGTGTGTGTGTGTCTTTCATTTTAGAATGTAGATGACTTCTCAAATGCAGATTCTTAATAGCTCAAGATATATTCTTCTTTCATTCTTTTTGTACAATTTAACTCACATTTCCTCAACACCTGGGGCTGTTAGCTTTCCTGAGGCTGGGTGAGGTTGATGATGTGAAGAGGAAAATAACTCATTTATAATACAAGCTTTTATTGAGAAGGACAGGGAGGATGGTCTTTCCTTAGACAACTTATGAACTAGAGCAAATAATTTTTGTTCTTTTGAGGCAAGGTCTTGCTGCTTAGACCATTCTTATCTTGTGCCCACATTGCACCTTCCTCAGTCTTGGGTATCCTAGGTTTTCCAGTGTGAGCCACTATACCTGGCTGGGAAAAATAAATTTTATATTGCCCTAAGGACTTGGAGTCTGTAATTATATCCTCCATTAGGTAAGAATTTATGAATATTGTTATACCATTACTGCTGATATTAACATGTTTTAAATAATGTTCAATTTCTGATTACTCACAGAATGCTCAGTTGTTCATTCTGTGAAATTTAATTTGATGACACATTGAATTTATAAGTTAATGGCCTGAAATTGTTTACAAGTTACTGCAAATCTTTAGAAAGCTTGTTCTTGGTTTCAACGCTTTCACTGTGTTCTTGAAATGAGTTAAGGACCCAAGTTTCTATCATTTGGAATGCTGGTCATCACTCCATCTGAGCTCACTGTGATTCTTCTGTGTCTTTTTTTCTTCCAAGTTAACACATGAAACGTACAAATGTACAACCTAATATAATGCTTTCATTTCATTTTATACAAAGTCTTAAGTGGAGACAATTCTCTAAAATAAATAGTTTCCTCCTTTATACTCTTTTCCAAGAATTTTAAGTTCCATCTTCTCCCTCCTTTCTCTTAGTTAGAAGAAATCATCTGATTTCAGAAGAAATGAGTGTGACTTTTTTTTTCACAGTGACTCTCTATATAAAAAAATACAATGGAAAGAAGATTATGTATTCTTTTTGCATGAACAGTATATATTATATATGCATGCATAAAGCATTTACAAACATCGAAATTTTCTTAAAGTAATGACTCTATAAGTACCTCATAATAGTTGAGAGAAGGTAGAAATTATGATTATCATAAACTGGAAAAATTCTGAAATTGTGAATCAATCTATGCAATTTAAACGTTTTATTCCTTTTTTTTTGGTTTTTTTGAGACAGAGTTTCTCTGTGTAGCTTTGTGCCTTTCCTGGAACTCACTTGGTAGCCCAGGCTGGCCTCGAACTCACAGAGATCCGCCTGGCTCTGCCTCCCGAGTGCTGGGATTAAAGGCGCATTTTATTCCTTAAATTATTTGGCAAGAACTAATATAAATTGTGAAATAAATATTTTAATATAATTTGAATTTTATAATAAATGCAATTACATAATAAAAATGTGCTAATCTGAAAAAATATTGGACATTTCAACTTGACATTAAATGACTAAAGTGTTAAAACAGTTTTAACACTGTTTTCCCAGGTTTTGACATTGAATGTTCAACAATTGCTCATATGAGTTGGAGTTGAAAATGACTAAAAAAAATACAAAAACTAAAATCAAGGTTAAGCACAGAAATTGTTTTGAAATCTCAAAATCCACTAAAATTACTTACCACATTTACTTGGCAAAGAGAAGGCAGTAACAATAAAATACATATTGGTACCAACTGTGATGTGAAACTCAGCGCTCTAAAACTCCATTAAAGCCAGTCTGGTAATGATCTGCCGTATGCCCTGATCTGCACTGCTGGGGGATCTCTAGCCTGTATCTTCTTTTCTGTCACATCACCTTATTAAATAAGAATGAATTAGGAATGTTAGCTTCAGTGTTCATAAGGTTGTGGATAATATAAAGATGGCAATTTTAGCAACACATGTTTTTCTTCTTTCCTGGTGATGTGCAACATATATCAGTTTTAATTTGCTATGGATGCTCATTTCTAAGGAAAATTTAGGACATAACATAGCAAAAGCTATTTATAAGAAGAACAAAATAGTCATTCTCACTGTAAATGTATATATGCATCCTGGTAAAGGAGTTGGTTAAATCTGATGAGTGCACAGGTCTATTAATCAAGGCCTGGATCAGAAGTCGTAAAGAAAACATTCCATACTTCATCAGGTCTTCTAAGGAGCCTGTATTCTTTAGGCTGTTTTGTTGTTTCCCTTTATAAATAATTCAGTGCATGTTGTCTTTTCCATACACTTACATCTCTTTCATTAACATCTGTGAAAGTTGAAATTTTACACTGAAGGTAGAAAAATGTTCAGCCCCAGAAGAACATTTTCATTTTTTTAGATGAGAGAAATTATGAATAAATAAGCTCTGTTTCTGTAAGATAAGCAAAACAACATTTATTCATTTACATGTTCTGGACAAATGAGTGGTTCACTTTATTTTTCATTCCCAAATCTTGTGTTTGTCCTTATTAAATAGATATGCTGCCTCTAGGTTTTCTGCACAGGGAGAAGACCACCCTTGAGGTAACTACAGGCCTATGCATGGGATCAGCAAGTCTTCAAGTAAGCAATTTCCTCTCCTACTACGTTAATTGACCCATTATCCACATTTGGAAACACATTACACGTTTAGAAATTCATCACTACTTACTTCAGAGCAAATTTATTTAGATTCTTTGCTACCAACTGGCATAACCAGAGAAGACTTGAACAGTATGGCTCTGAGAGATTAAAACTTTAACATTTATCCTTGGGTGATCTTTCCTCTTTCTCTTTGTCCTTCTCCTTTTATTTATTCTTTTTTTACTTGTAGACAAGTCATTCCAGAAAACTTTATGCATTTTGGAAAAGGAAAAGAGACTTCAGGCAGTAGTGGATTCCTCCTGCTTTTGCCCATCTCTTTGCCCCCATTCTTCTGATATAATTATGGTGATGAAAGGCCTAAGGTAAAACTGGACAAATGTTCACTTATAATCATTTGTTAATAATCATTATGTAAAAGCTTGTTTCTGTTTAGCAGTTTACTATAGTGAACAAGGTTCAAAGAACTTTTTTTTGTAAAGAGTCAGCTAGTAAATAATTTCTATTTTGTGACCTGTGAAATAATAATATTCAAATAATATATTTGTTATTTTAGAACAAAGCAGTTTGAAGTTACACATGTATAAATAGGTGTGAATATATTTCAAACAAGTTATTTAAGGCTATTGATATTTCAATTTTAAGTAATTTTTATAAGTCAAATATTTTATTTAATATATTCAATATCTAAAGGCATCAAACACTCTTAAACCTCTGACTGCACAAAATTACTTGTCAGTCTGTATTTGGTTCACTGAGTATAATTCCCAGCATATTACATAATGTGCATCTCTAACTACTTCTAGGTGTACCATGATTGTGGTAAAGTGCTATGAGCACACGAGCATACTATCCAAATCTCATTTTTTTTCTCAATTCAAAAAGCATGCACACATTCATAATGCCAAAAGACTTAGTTCCACATATGTCATGCTGTTTTAACACAGTTTTGTTTCCTTACAATGATTGTATGATACAATGATACAATGATTACTTATGTATATATATATATATGTATATATATACACACACACATATATATGTATGTATGTATATATATATTTATATATGACAAAATGTTATAATTGAAAGAGTTAATATTAGCACTTTTTCAAGACATCACCTTGAGGGTTGTGTCAGTTTTTAATGGTAAAAATATTTAAGCAATTCATAGCTATAGATTTGGAGAAGTTTTTGCTATTGTGAAATATTCCTCAGAGCTTTTGTATTTGTGGGTCCCTTCGTTTGAAAGTTTGTGTGTCTTCAGTGATGGTCACTTAAAGGTCCTAGGGTTGATTAAATCCCAGGTTTGCCCATCTTCCTACCACATGTACACACCTTCACATAAAAGCCTGATTATCCTGTAACGCTGCTCGCTTGAACAACACTAAAGGGGCAAGCTTTCGTGTCTGGCCCATTAGAAATTCTTTCCTAGGAACAAGTTTACAGGTTGCAGGCAAATAGCTTGGAAAAGGTTTGCTTTGCTTTTTGTTTTTGATAAGGTAAATGAAGTACTGAATACACGTTACATTTAAGGTTATATCTTTTTAATCACTACTGATTGATTTGGTCCTTGAATTTTCAATTAATTTATATTGTGTATAATAAATCTTAAAGGAACAGCAACATTTGTACTTTCATCATTTCATCAGGTCATTGCTACCAAAAGTATTACCTGATGGATGTATAGTTGAATATGAAACATCATCCACAAACTCATGTGTGTGACTACTTGTTTTGCAGCTATGAAGCTGATGGGCGAGATTGTGAAAACTTTGGGAGACAGTGCCTATCAGTAGGCTCCTGTTGCAGTAGATTCCTGTGTTGAGTTTTGAGGGTGGTAGTCTGACCCTGCTTCCAGTTCTGTGACCTTTCCCACTGATCCACTAAGATGTGAACAGCTGTCCCCCAAGCAGCCCTCAGTACAGAAGAAGCTTCCCTATCCAGCATGACTTTCTAGCTGTCATTGAACATATTTTCTGAAACAGTGAACCAAAGTAACTGTTCTCCTTTTCAGCTATTTGTGTCAGATCTTTTGTCAAAATAAGAGGTACCACTAATACAGTGGTCAATGGGAAGTGATAGATGCTTAGTCTCCTCAACACTGACTTAAAAAGTCTAGAAAACTTGTCCAAGGTTATCATCATAGGTTTCAGGGAATATTTTTTTCATTAAACTCATCTGTACTCTTTATTGTCTTCTTTTTTCTTTCCTCCTCCCTCCATTTCTCCTCTTTTCTTTCCTTTCCTTCATTTTATCTGTGTAGTCCTATCTGACCTGCCACTCAGGATGTAGCCTGGGCTGTTCTCCAACTTTAAAGGCACAGAAATCCCCTTGTGTGAACTTCTTGAGGGATAGAGTTACAAGTATATGCCACGATGTCAGATGTTGTGTAATAATTATATTATAGAAGAGAAATAAACATACTTACTTTAATGTGTGTCCTGGTGGGCCATGTATTTTAATAACAGTGATAGTTTTGACAATGGCATATCTCTGTGACCAAAATGTTAGTTGTACATAATTGTGAAAAGAGGAATAAGCTCTCCAGATTTTGAGACATGTTATATAAACACACACACACACACACACACACACACACGTATATATATAAAAGTTTGATGATAGCACAAATCTAGAATAAGACTGATTCAAAACTGTTCATGACCATACTAACTAAAATACAATTTGCTGAGTTCCTTTATTCATTTTGAGTCATGTTTTGTGCAGGGTAAGAGATAAGGATGCAGTTTAATTCTTCCACAAAGAGCTATTTGGTTTACCCTGCACCATTTGCTGAAGATGTTTTATTTTCTCCAGTCAGAGTTGTTGGACACTTGGCCAAAATCAGGTGGCTGTAGGAGTGTGAGCTTGGGTCTTCAATTCTATTCCATTGATCAATGTGTCTGTTTTTATGCCAACATCCTGCTGTTTTTCATTACTCTAACTCTGAATTATAAGTTGAAATCTGGAATGGTGACACTTTGTGCAATAAATGACAGAGGAAGGATTGGAATTTGGAGGAAGATGCAATGGGAGACGGGTATTAGGGGAGTTGCGAGGGAATATTAATTAAGGGGTAGATACGGGCAAGATATATTGTAATTGTATACATATATTTTAATTTTCTCCCTGTTGCTACGATAAACACCATGACCATAATGCAACTTGGAGAAGAAAGGATTTATTTCATCATAACCTTCTAAGTGACAGTCTATTATGAAAGGAAGGTAAAGCAGGAACTTGGAGACAAACACAGAAGCTGAGACAATGGAAGAACACTGCTCACTGGTTTGTTCCAATTTTTTTTATATACAGTCTTGGACCACCTGCCCCTAGGTGGGACTGGGCCATTTGACATCAAATATAGTCAAGAAAATTTTCCATGGATGTGCCTGTGCACACAGAACTATATGCTGGATGCAATTACTGAGTTGATAGTCCCTCTTCCTAGGTAACTGTGTCAAACTGATGAAAATTAACCAATATAACATTTTAAAAGAATAAGTAAAAGTTGTTTTAAGAGATATCAGATTGAGGATATATGTCGAATTCATATCTTTTACCAAATACATTGTTTAGTAATTATATTGAATTATATATCTAATAGTTTTTCTATGCTAACACTAATATACCTGATTTACTATAGTAAACTTATATATAAAATTACTATAGTAAATTTATAAAATTACTATAGTAAAATTACATAAAAAGTATTTATCTTATAATCAAGGACAATCAAAAGTATACTTCTGCCTGAATTTCTAGGTTGTTCCATAAAATTTCCAATATTTACTTTATTTGGAGCCACATCAGAATCCTTTTCTCAGGCATTATGTTTTATGAGGTAATTTTTAGTTTTTGCAACAGAAATAGTAAAAGAAAATGTGAAGTACTATTGGACATCACTTTGATGTTATTGAATCAACACTATTTATTCAATAGGACAACTTTCAACTCATGCCCATTAAAAAAAAGATTATGTATGGATTGGTTGACAAAAATATTGTGAGCAGCGGCTCATATCCTTATATTTCTCCCAGGAGCAATGGCTCAGTCTTCTCTAATTCAGTGTTGCAGTGCTCTTTTAGAACCTAACAAGAATCAAAGGTACAGGCAGAGTCCAAGTCAGTGTTATTTCTTTGACAAATAAAAATGTGCTGATGGTATTTTTATGTGACATGAATGTTGAATGACCAGGAAAGTCATTCTATGCAAAGACTGCGGTCAATTATAAGGGACATGAAGGTATAAATGGAAGAATATAACCCTGCTGAAAGAAAATAGCAACATATCTGGATATGATACTTTAGTTCCTCCTCTCCTCTTATTTTCCTGCCCTATGGATCAAGGCATCTTTATTATTCTTCTCAGCCCCACAAAAGTCTCTAATGTGTTTCTTCCTATTGGTCCATGAACTCAGTTTTCTTAGAGGATTTGCTTTAGAATACTCAAAACTGGATATTCTTCCTTTGCTCCTTTGAGACACAAACTTTCTCACAGACCTTGGCCAGTTTTACACACTTAAGAATGTCTTTATTAATGACCTGAGAGTCTTTTCTTTGAATCGAATCATAAAGAACCCAGCTTCTCAATGGGAAGCTGGGAAGCAGACTCTGTCACTGTTTATTGGCAATGGCGTGACATTGACTAGCCTCCCACTAATGTCCTCTGGTACTTTCTGATAGTTTCTTCCAGTTAATCTCTCTCATTTATTTCTGTGGTTTTGAATAAAGTCTCCATTACCATTTAACTTGTCTGGTACAATTTTCTTTTAATATTCTCTTACACACACATACTCCTCACAATAGACGATGTGTCAACAAGTTGTTCCAGTGAAGGGTACCATATTACTCTAGATCTACCAGAAGATTATTTTTTAGATCCATAGACAGACAAGAAGGATTAGATTATGGGAACTGACTCATGTACTTATGAATGCTAAGAATCCCTACAATATAGCATCTTCAGGCCAGGGAATCAAAAAAGCTATCACATAGCATATTTTAACCTCAAAGACCTGAGAAATCTAGAGAGTATTGGGGTGTTGCTGGTGGAAGTTCCAAACTCTATAAGCCAGTCACTGAAATCCTGATGTTTATGGGTTGGGGAAGAACAGTGGCCAGCTCTAGATAAAAGAATAAATTGGCTGTTTTTCTCCTTTTTAATCTACTCATGTCTTCAGTTGTGTGAACTGTTAAGTACTACTAAGGTGAGCACAGGTCTTCCTTGTGTAGTCCACTGTTTCAAATATCAGTTTCTCCTGGAAATGCCCTCAACGAAATTCCTAGAAGTAATGATTGACAAGCCCCAAGCTGGCTTAACAACTCTTCGCAGGTGCTCATGAGTCATGCCTTGTTTCTTAAAATTCTCCATTGGGAGAAATCATGCATTCAAAAAGTGCAGATAAAAGGAAGAGATAAAAAGATTTGCACATTTAGTAAAAAGTTAACTCACTGTTGTAAGTTACAAGTGCTTTCTCCTCTCCGTAATATCACATGCCATTTGGAAACAACTGCAGATGTGTCATAGTTTGTCTCTTCTTGCATTGGGTCAGCATATTATGACCATAAGAATGTTGAATATCATAAAGTTGAGCTGTCTCAGGGGCATAAAAAAGCACATTTTTTATTTGACCCAGGAGTTTACAGAATTCAGCTGACTAGAGATAGGCTCTGCTGACCTCTCTGTTCTTATTCATGTTTCACTGGTCAGTTCTGCTGACCTTGCCTGGTGTTACATGTGCAATGAGGGGTTTACAAATGATGCCTTCAGCTGCCTAAGTTAACATTTCTTTCATTCCCTCAAAGACTAGCTCAGGCAAATTGTCTGGAAGAGGAAAAATGATAAAGGGAAAGGCACAACAAATTCCCAAGACTCTTTTATATTTGCACTTGCTAACATACTGTATATCGAGACCCTACAGAGAAAAGTAAGCTGCAACACTAATCCAGATTTACAATAGCTTGAGGGTGTGGATGAAAGTGGATGTAGGAAATCCTGAAAGTCACTTCAGAAATGGTATGAGTACAGTGATGGACAAAGAATCAGGGCCATAGAAGGGAATCTACTATACTAGAGATATACTCCATTATACCTGTTACAGGATCACTTTTTAATGTATGTGGAGGCTTTCTGTATATATATTACTTGGTCAAAAACTGCCTGTTATCTTAAAAACAATGTTAGCCTAATGCTATAATCCAAAGCATCATGTGCTGTATACTATGGCCAATTACTTTATTATAAGATATAAAATAATAATTATACATTAGGAATTATGTTTATCCTTGTTGGATTTTTTCAGTGTACTAGGAAACTTTACTAGAGTCAGGATATAAAATATTAATAAAGTTCCCCTGTTGAAGCATTTTAATTAAACTTTTTAGTAGTTTATAGTATATCCTTTTGTGTTATGTCTCATTTTGCAAAAATTAATAAAAAGGGCTCTTGTTGTTCATGCCTTATTAAAAGGAGAGGCAAGCTCAGTTGAAGTAGGTGTTGACCTTCATGTAGGGCTGTTATGTGAGCACAGTGTAACCATTTCCGCTTCTCATAACTCACCAGCTCAGTTCATCTTCGCAAGTCCTCTGTCTTTTCTGTATTCACAAACAAAAAAACCCCCTGCATCCCTATTGTTTGCATACAAGCTAAAATTATGCAGATGTTGGACCCTTTGTAGTACACAATTTTCTTTATCATCCTGTATTCTTGTAGGACCAGCTAGAGTGGAATGCTTTTAATTGCAATCTGCCTAGTCAGCCACAAGCAGCTGGTGAAAAAAAATCATTTTGTAGTCTTTGAATTTCCCACTCTTTTAGTTGAATTTACACAAAGCACAGTGAGAGCCGTACTAACAGGAAAACTTGCATCAGACAGGCAGTTTCCCTCAAACTTATGATGCATGACCAGAAAAATAAAAGCTTAGTTCAAAATGTGCATGTAATAATCATTGAAAAGGGACTTGTAGATCAATGATTCTCCTAATGTGTATGTGTAGAGGGAGGTATATAATATATAATCATTAATTACAACGTTAAAGTACCTTTGAATTTTGGGCAAGTTGAAGTAATTTGGGGGTGATAGGAAATACATGAAAACATACAATGGGTATGACTGTGATGTGGAAACTGGACTTAAAAGGAAACCCTCTTGTCCCTACCTGAATTTATTAATGAGATGCTTTAGTATAAGACACTGTTACGCCGGGTGGTGGTGGTGGCGGCGGCGGCGGCGGCTACGGCGGCGGTGCACGCCTTTAATCCCAGCACTCGGGAGGCAGAGCCAGGCGGATCTCTGTGAGTTCGAGGCCATCCTGGGCTACCAAGTGAGTTCCAGGAAAGGCGCAAAGCTACACAGAGAAACCCTGTCTCGAAAAAACAAAACAAAACAAAACAAAAAAAAGACACTGTTACTTTTGTGCTGCACAGATTCTTTAGTTCAAATGAAACTTTAAAAAAAACTTACCAATTGAATAGTTTGCTAGAAATCACTCAGTAAATTGTGTATATTAATTCTTTATCTTTTTATTCCATTTTTTGTTGTTGTTAAGGTTTTATTGATTTTGTCACTGCTGTTTTTGTTCATTTACTTTTTAACACAGGGTCTTTATCTTTATCACAGTCTAACTCCCTGTGAAAAACAAGCTAGCCTGGAGTTTGTGATCCTCCTGCCTCAGCTTCCCCAATGCTGGCAATACAGATGGCATCACCATGCCCAAGTCTCAGTTCTTTAATGAGAGCTTGCAATGATCTACCTTTCCGGATATTGTGAGGACTGTAGGCTCAAACTGTCATCTGCCTTTTACCCTCTAAAAGCACAACTATTCATTACAACTGTTTAACAATTTTAGATTTCTATTGTAGAAGCCTCAGGTACATAGAATAATGGTTCATCATAGGGATTCTACTCACCTATGTTTGTGATGAACTGGGCATATTTAATCGCTTGATAAATTAATAATCTGCATATTTATAAAATAGTAATTCCTAATTAAATATCAATTGTAGACTTCTAACTTGGATCAAAATGTTTAAAACTACTCAGGAGTGGCTTTAGAATTCACCCATCGATAAAGAATGGCATGTAAAATTGTGTTTTCTGTATGGAATTTCATGGAGTTTGCAGTTTTGGATAAGAAAAATAATTCTGGATATTTTCAAATAAATTTTGGAATTTTGCTCCATGTCCTCTCCAGCATAAGCTGCCATTTGCATTTTTTATTTTATCCTTTCTGACAGGTATAAGATGGAATCTCAGGTTTGTTTTGATTTCCATTTCCCTGAGGGCTAAGGATGTTGAACATTTCTTTAAGTGTTTCTTGGTCATTTGAGATTCTTCAGTTGAGAAATCTCTGTTGAGCTCTGTACCCCATTTTTAATAGGATTATTTGTTGTTGTTGTTTTGATGTCTAGTTTCTTGAGTTCTTTATATATTTTGGAGATTAGCCCTCTGTCAGAAGTGAGGTTGGTGAAGATTATTTTTCTCATTCTGTAGGCTGCCATTTTGTCCTATTGACAGTATCCTTTGCCTTACAGAATCTTCTCAGTTTAATGAAGTCTCATTAATTAATTGTCGATATTATTGTCTGTGCTAATGGTGTTCTATTCAGGAAGTTGTCACCTGTGCCAATATGTAAAAGGCTATTTCCTACATTTTTCTATCAGTTTCAGTATTATTGGATTTGTGTTGTGGTCTTTGATCCTCTTGCACTTGAATTTTGTGCAGGGTGATAGATATGGATCTATTTGCTGTGAAGATATTTTATTTGTGAACCCCAATAAAGCTTATCCGAGGATCAGAAGGAAAAGCCAGCCACTATATTAAACATAGAGGCCAGGCAATGATAGCATACACTTTTAATCCTAGAATTCAGGAGGCAGAGATTCATCCGGATCTCTGTGAGTTCAAGGCCATACTGGGAACAGAGCCAGAAGTGGTAGCACACAGCTTTAACTGCAGAAGTAGTTAACCGTAGTGGTCTGGAGGTCTGAACAGACAGACAGGAAGTGATAGAGCTGGGCAGAAAGAGGAAGTGATATAGCTGGGCAGAGAGAGGAAGTGAGATGGCCAGGCACAGAAAGGATATAGGGGTGAGTATAAAGGAAGTAGCTCTCTCTGGAGGCTGAGGAATTGGTGAGGTGAGGTTGGCTGTGGCTTGTCCTATTCCTCTGATCTCTTGGTCTGACTCCAGGTTTTTTATTAATAAGATCGTTTAGCAATTCAACTTAAAATTTGAATTCATCTACATGCCAACATCCAGTTATTCCAACATCATTTATTGAGTATGCTTTCTTTTTTCAATTGTGTAATTTTGGCTTTTTTGTCAAAAATCAGGTGTCCATAGGTGTGTGCAGATTTGTCTGGGTCTTAGATTTGATTCCGTTGATCCAACTGTCTGTTTTTATGCCAATACCATGCTGTTTTTATTATTCCACCTCTGTAGTAGAGCTTGAAATCATGGATGCTGTTAACTCCAGCAGTTATTTTATTGTACAAGATTGTTTTAGCTATCCTGTGCTTTTTGTTTTTCCATATGAAGTTGAATATGGTTCCTTCAAGGTCTGTCAAGAATTGTGTTTGAATTTTGATAGGGATTGCATTGAATTTGTAGACTGCCTTTGGTAAGATGACCATTTTTACTATGTTAATCCTATCAATCCATGAGCATGGAATATCTTTCCCAATATGGGGGTTTCTCAGAAAACTGCCAATTAACCTACCTCAAGTCTCATCTATATCACTCTTGGGCATATACCCAAAGCATACTCAATCATGCCACTAGGACACTTAGTCAACTATGTTCATAGCAGTTTTATTCATAACAGCCAGAATCTAGAAACAAACTAGATGACCCTCAGCCAAAAAATGGATAAAGAAAATGTGGTACATTTACCCAATGGAGTAATAATAACTAGTAGTTATGACTCAGCTGTTAAAAGCAATGACATCATGAAATTTGAAGGCATTATGGATGGAACTAGGGAAAAAAAAACATGCTGAGTGAGGTAACCCAGACCCAGAAAGACAAACATGGTATGTTATTGGGGGATTCATTAAGGCAACTTCACATAGTTAAAAAGGTTTATTTTAGGGTAACTTACAGCCAGTAAAGGGGTTGGTACAGGATCTGGGAGAGGTGGACTGCAGTCCAATGGTGTTCTCTGGCGAATTCTGTCCAGTCTGCCATACAGTATGCAGGATCACGAGGAACCAAGAGACCTGTCACATCCAGGTCTGGGTTCTTAAGGGCTCCCATCTTGGCCCCACCTTAGGGGCAGGTCATATGCAGGTGTGGCAGTTACCAGAAGTCTCACTAGGGGCAGTACTTCTGGGTCAAAGCTGGAACAGCTACCCACTACAGTATGTCCTCATTTATAAGTGGATATTAGCTGTAAAGTAAAGGATAACCATGCTATAATCCATAGAGCCACAGAGGCTAGGTAACAAGGAGGGTCCAAAGAGGAATAAAAGAATCTCCATGGGAGTGGGAAATACAAGGATCTCATGGCTAGACTGGGGGTGGGAGTGGGAACATGAGGCATTGGGTTGGGAGGTAGATGGAGGGGTAGAGTACTGAAAGACATGATTGGAAAGGGGGGACATTCAGTGTTTGGTAGAAACCTTGTGCAAAGTAAGTGTTCCGGAACCCATAAGGATGAGCCCAGCTAAGACTTCTAGCAGTAGGGGATATGTAGCTTGAACTCTAATGACTGGTCCAGCCTGAGACCCATTCCATGAGAGTGAGACCACCCCTGGCACTGCCTGGCATTCTAGGACCCAGAGGCTGGATGGCTCAGAGACCAAGGATAAAACCAAACATGATTGGAGGAGGGAAAAGTCAACATAATGAATGTTAATGATATTCTGCTATACTCATAAATTAGTGACTACCTCAATTGTCATCTGAGAGCCTTCATCCAGTAACTGACGGAAATAGATGCAGAGACCCGCAATCAAACATTAGGCTGAGCTTGGGAATCCTGCTGAAGAGACAGAGGAAGGATTACAGGAGGCAGAGGGTTGAGTATATCATAAAGAAACCCACATAATCAACTAACTTGGAATCATAGGAGCTCACAGAATCAGAACTGAAAACCAGAGAACCTGCATAGGACTGATCTGGGCCCTCTACATATATGTGACAGTTGTATAGCTTGGTATACTTGTGGAACTCCTAATAGTGAGACCAGAGGCTATCCCTAATGCTTTGGTTGGCTTTTGAGAACCTCTTCTTCATGAGGTTGCCTTACTCAACCTTAATTCAAGGGGAGGTGCTTAGTCACATATGATATGCCACATTTTGTTGATACTCATGGGAGGCCTACCCCTTTCTGAACAGAAACAGAGGAGGAGTGAAATTGTCAGGGGAGAGGGAAGGTATTGGGAGGGAATGGGAGGAGAAGAGGGAGGGGAAACTATGGTTTGAGATATAAAATAAACAAATAAATAAATTTAATTAAAAATACACAATATAACAATGTATGACAAAAATGGAATTTTATGTATGTAAGTTGTTGAAAATGGTATATTTTAATAAAAATAGACGACATTAAATTCTATTTTCAAGAAATGATTTTACTTTCCATAATGGAAGTTCAATTACATTATACAGACTTGTGAGCAAATAATTTTGTTATCAGTTATGTTTATGTTGTGGGAAATACTATGAGTGAAAAGAAATTCTTCACATTTTGGGGAATACTTACTAATTTACTTGGAACTGGGAACTTTGTGAAATTACAGTAAAATGCTAGCCATAGATATAACTTGATTTCCTGTAGTCAGGAGGCATTGTGATCAGCACACACATTATCACCTTTGAGAGCCTGGAAAAGCCACACTTTTTTGTTGTTTACAAAAAGAGCTGCTTCTCTAGATGATATCTTTGTTGAACAGCAAGAGGTTTCAAATCAGTGTGTACAGTGGCTATCGTGCTGAGTGTTCGTTATCATCCTATAAAGGAAGATAGAACACACAGTTATCCTTTATGGTGAGGTATAAAATTCTAAATATGCCCTTTACTTTTAATGTATACACAATAAAAAGGTTGGTATTACAGAAATTTAATTCCAATGTTTACTTTGAAAATAAAAATATAGTACACACATGTATGAAATAGCAGACACTGTTGGAAGCTGTAGGTAGTCATTGTTAATAAGCATAAAAAGGCAATTGTAAACCAACGTGTTTAGATACAATGTGGGTTAGATTCAAAGTACTACTGACTACAGATGAGTGAAATAACAGACATGAGCTATGTAATCATAAAGAAAAAAGGAACAACTCAAAATAAGTATTAACTAGTTCATATGGTATTTGGGTAGTTTGAGCTAAATATTCCATCTCAGTCTCCATTATTGTATTATTCTTTTATTGCCAACCCATGCTGTACTGTGCTTCCTTCTAACCTTGATCATTCTAGATGTTCATGGTGGCCTTATTGACTTCACTATTAACAGGGCCTCTGAAACCAGGAAATCTATTCCAATGTCTCATACTCAGGATAAAGACAAGTCATGTGACATCTCATTTGACTTTTCAACAAGACAGACAATGCTCAGTAGCAGAATCTTAACTTTTTTTAAAAATATTTTCTGTTTTATTTAATGATCCTATGAGGCAGTCAGGATAGAGACTTGGGAATAAGTGTAATGTTCATTCAACAGATTCAGTTTTTCCTTATTAAATGCTGTATTTTCCTGTCCACATCTCTCATATAATTGTTTAGTTCAGGTCATAATTAATCCTGTGTGGTAATGTGATGAACAGTACTGATGTTTAGTATGAAATATTATTGCCTAGCTGGGCCATTTGTATGGTTAGTCTAAGGTGTAATAGTAGTTTGAATGTTTGCCATAAGATGTTTTCTCCATTTTAGTTTATTAATTGCACATATTTTAAAGTTTGACTAAACTGCATAAAACAGGAATTATGTGTAAATTATATCTCCATAAATAAATGTATTAACTGTGAGAGAATATGTCATCGATATAAAATAAAAAGGAATATGGGTCCCAGTTTAAGTTAGCATTTCAAAGTTGAAGATCTTTATTGCATTGTGTGTCTCTCACTCACTACTGAGATCCAGAAGCATGCTGCAGATGAGGAAGAGAGCAGTGTCCCAGAGATAATAACTTTTACCTGCATAGATGAGGCAGTGGCGAAAGACAGAAAATCAGACTATGCCTTCTCAGACTTTTTTTTTTTTTTTCGAGACAGGGTTTCTCTGTGTAGCTTTGCGCCTTTCCTGGAACTCACTTGGTAGCCCAGGCTGGCCTCGAACTCACACAGATTCACCTGGCTCTGCCTCCCGAGTACTGGGATTAAAGGCATGCGCCACCACCGCCCGGCGCCTTCTCAGACTTTTGACTCTCAAGTTGATGATCCACAAATTTGTGAATCTTTTATAGTCGATCCTGTTCCTCATGAATTTCCAACTCTGTGCTGCCTATGAAGACAACTCCTCAAATGAAAGCTCTGCTGTTGACTGTCCTTTGCAGAACCACCTATGCCTTATGTAAGGATGCAAGTGTTGCCTAATTCAAAGATATTCTGTTCGTGGAATTTTTATTTTGTTTTCAGTATGCATACAATAACTGTACATATTTATGAGTGAAGAATTAAGTTTTAACATTGTGCACATTACAAAACGTTCAAACTAGGCATTCTTTGCCTAAAACATTTTTTTTATTGACCTGCAGTAATGACATTCACAGTCTTCTTTTCTTGTTAATTTGAACATATGATGGGATGGCATTATCTATGATAGTGTCACTCCACTGGGCAATTGAACATTGGAACTTATTTCTCATACCTAACTTTCATTTTATATCCATTGATTAAACTGCCTGTATTTGCTCTGTTATCCCATTCCTGCCTCTAACAAGGACTAATCTGTTCTCTATTTCTATTTGGTCTCTATTTTTCCCATTGAAATAAGATAATAAGGTACTTGTCTTTCTGTGTTGGCTTACTGTACTTGCCATAAAGATGTCCAGCCCAATCCGTGTCACAAATGAAAGGTTTTCATTATTTTAATTGTCTGTTACATATATATGTATATTACATTTTCTTTTTCTATTTATTAGTTGATGGACATTTATACTATTTACATTTCTTACCTATGGTAAATAGTGTTGGGATAAACATGAAAGTACAGGCATTATTGCATATTACAAAATAAAATATATCGTATCTGTAATATAGAAATATATTTTAATATAAGAGGCTACATAATCACATCAAAAAATAATCCAAATATGATTAAATATTTTGCAACGTTCTTGTAACTTTTCAGCTTTGAATATAGACCCAGAGCTTTGAGATATAGTTTTCATTCATTTTCAGATTTATTTCACTTAAAGAAATAAAGGGATGATGGATGTAAAAATTTGTCCATAAACATATACACATATCTTTAAAGAGCTATTCAGAAATATGTGATATATATGTGTATGTGTGTGTGTATACACAGTACACAGTGCCAATGAAAGTATAATACCAGTGTATGAAATTGTCATGAAAGCGATTTTACTAAGCTGTTGAGTGAAAATATCTGTGAATAGCATAGTTAGTATTGTGTACTTAAAATATTTTATTGCATTTATTTGTGTATGTGTGCAGAGGTGCATATACTATGGTGCCTTTGTAAAAGTAGCAGGATTATTAGCAGAGTCCATTCTCTCCTTCCATCCTGTGTCACTGGGACTAGAACTCAGGTTATCAGACTTGTCAACTGGAGTTTTTACCCATGAGGCATCTCATTGGCTAGTGCACTTTTATTTTGTACAATGTAATATATATAATACTGGGTCAAAGTTACATAAAATGTATCACTGCACATGAATAGATTTTAAGAAAAATTTTCCTTATTGTGTCTTATAAATATTTTAATGACATTCCTTATGATATATACATCAGGCAAATATTTATATTTGAATTATCTACTTATAACAGTTTTATAAAAATTATAATTATGGTAAAGACTAATTATTGGACTAATGACAAGTTATAATTTTTTATTTAATATCATTTTGTACATATAGGTGCAAAAAGAAGTCACTAAGATTCAAGATTCTCCTAAGAATAATTTTTCTATTGTTAATGAATCCACTTATCTCTAGTTACAAATAGCACAGCAGATGATTAGCCATAGGCAAAGTACCGACTCTGAGGAAAAGTGTCTCAGGCTTTGTGCCTACTGGAAAGCCATAGCATGGGGTTGAAATAAAGTGTCACCTGCTAAGGTAGGTAAAGAATTGAAAAGTGTTTCTTGAGCTCACGGTGTCAGTTTGATGTTCATATGATGACTACTGTCCTTCTCCTCCCCATTCCAGAATTATCCTATAATCCAAAGACTTGTCTGCTTTAGAGCCACAGTCCATCCATTCCAGTAAAATATTACACTTCCTTAAACTCTTCCTCTCACACACAGTGACTGTTCTTCATATACAGCAATTTGAATTTATTCAATTTCAGTGCAATAAACATTTACTTGTAAAACATTTTTGTGCACTTTGCCTGAAAGTTCCAAGTAAGGAAGTATATATATTTTTTAATTCTCAAAGCTTTTTGCAGAGTAACATTACACATTTAAAAGATACACTGTATCTGTCAATGGAATTTCAAAAATTGATATTACAGTTTGTTTCTAGACACAAAATGCATTTGAACCAAAGCAAAATCCTCTTTGTTTTCCTTTGTCCCTTTGCTGAATAGGCAAAGCATCAGAGATTTTCAGTCTTCCTGTGAAAAATGTACCAACCATGTTGTACACAGAACAGCTCTATGGGTGAGGTGACAGTTCCATGAGGATGTTGACTCTGTCTGTGGCATCAACTGAGACTGCCAATTCATGTACTATTTGCCAACTGGCACCTACTATGATGTCTTTTCCCTTTATGATAACCACTTATCAACTGGGAATTTCATTTATTCATTGGCACTATAAATTTAACCTCGTGTATAATGCAAGCTCTGATTCCTCCAGAATTTCTGTCTACAAAATTATTGGAGATTTTTCATTAGACTTGTGTTTGAAAACATTGCATTGTTGGCTGATTTGGATCCTCTTCATTGCACTAATTGTTTATAAAAATTACACTCCATAAGCTTTTTGAGGGAACAAGTACGTTAATGAGTATACCATTTTAAAAATTGAGGATAATTTACATGCTGTGGAAACACTGATACTAGGAATTTTTCTGAAATTATTTTAAGCACATTATCTAGTGATCATTTTTAAATTTAGTGTAAGTAAAAATTGGAAAGTTTATGCTGCTGAATTTTAAAACCTTCTAAATGAATGAACTTGAATAACTATTAGGGTAGATTAAGACAATTGCTTCCATACACATTGTCCACAGTAGTTACTGACAATTATGTAGAATGCAAAGGGTCCTTCTGGTACATGGGAGGATAAAGATATCAAAGTAAAGTCTGTTTATATTCACTATCTTACACCATTATAATGTAGACTTTCATTGCCACTGTGAGCAAAATGATGTTGGGAAAACTACTTCTGTGTTTCAGGCACACATACTTCCTAAAAAAAAAGAAAGAGAAATGAAAAAATTTGAAATGGTTAAGAAGAAAATGTATTCTATTGTTAAGGGTCAGGTACAGAAGATAGATTTCCTTCTTTAGCAAAGGTGTCGAGATAGAGGTCTTTGAGAGTATAATAAGGATATTGATGAACTCCTCTAAAGCCTCATATTCAGCATATGGAAAGAAATAGTAGCCACCACTAAAGAAATTTAAACACTGTAACTATAGTGTAATAAATCTCAACCTAGCTGAACTACAGAGAGTGAACCTGACCTCTCTCCCTGAATTAATCACAAAAACGTTCATATAAACAAACAACAAAACCAAACAAACATAAATAGTTGCATATATTTTATGGGAAAAATATTTTCTTCAGCATATACTTTTTATAAAATCATATTGTTTGTCTTTCAATAAAGATTGTGATATTTAAAAAAAAGCAAAAGCATAGGAATATAACATGCTACTAAAATGATTAAAAATCTAATAGAAAACTTAAAAATAGACAGCAAATGTTAATCTCAGGAACAAATAATTGAAAATAATAGATGGAAACTGTTTCTTTCATACAATATATTTGATCAGGTTTTCCCCCTCCCAGTTCCTCCCAGACTGTCTTTGCCTCATTACCCACTCAAATCCCCACCCCTGTCTCTCTCTGTCTCTCTCTCCCTCTCTCCCACCCCCTCACACATGCACACACGTATATCTTTAAAAATAAAACAAACCAAAGAAGCATAAAAAGCAAAGAATGAAAATCAAAACAAACAAAAATCAATGAAAATATGTAAAAATATAACAAAATGGAACTAAAAGACTCCCCCCCCCCTCCAACAAAACCCCATGGATTTATATTTCACCTTATTTTAGCCAAATACTTCTGAGCATTGGTCCTGCCCTGGTGTGTAATTGATATAAATACTGACACTCTGTTGGATAAAAGTGATTTTCCCTGGTTAAGCGATATTAATTACAAAGAGCTCCTTGGTGAGATTTGGGAGCCCATGTCCACTTGCCTCTCTCTGTAACTGTATCTGGCTTAAACCTATGTAGGTCCTGTGAGTGCTGCCACAGTCCCTGTGAGTTCACATGCGTGTAAGTCCTCTTGTGCCTGGGAGACCCTGTTTCCTTGAGTCATTCACCACCTCTGACTCATAATCTTTCTTCCTCCTCTTCCAAGTAGATCCCTTGGCCTTGAGAGGAAAGGTTTGATGAAGAAATTTCATTTAGGACTGAATGCTCTAAAGTCTCTCAGTCTCTGCACATTTTTCATGAGTAACCAACAGCTTTTTGTTGGGATTTTAAGGATCACTTCATGAGATGCACCCCATACCTGACACTGACCAAATGGCCAGGCGCTTGAGACAAGATAGGTAACTGGCCTAGGGGAAAATCTACCACTATTATTCTACTTTAGGAACATAGCAATAAAAAGGCACTAAATGAAATGTTGCTATACCTATAAACCATTGCATCACTCAACCATCATCAGAGAAGCTTTTTCTTTAAGTAGATGGGAATTAATAAAGATCCATAACTGGATGACAACTTTTATTTAATCATCAATATGATAAATGGTATTGGATAAAGCAAGGTGGAACTCTTTTGGACTACTGGAGAATTTAAGCACATAGACAGAAGTTTTAGTCTAAAGCCCAGGTTAGAATGAGAAATCATGATGTCACAAATGAAAAAAAATGATGAAATGATTGTGAAAGAAACTAAGGAAACATTCTATGAACTAGAAGCAAAACCATGGAAATCATCCAAATTGAACAAAAACAGAAAAAAAGTGAAACAACCAAAAACAAGACCAAGAAACTGAAAGGACTGAAAAAGAAAAATAAACAAGCAAATATCTTTAAAAGTGTGCAATATCTTTAGTAATTAGGAAAATAGAGGCAAATTTAAAATACTTTCAGAATTTAAATATTTTGTTTATATAGAGCATTATAAAGCTTGTGTAAAAAGAGCTATCTAAAAGATAATAATAAGAAATTGAAACTGAAAAAGTACCTTCTTTTACCAAATAAGACAATCCAATAGTGCTGACATTGTGAGAATGTACACATCATAAATCTCCAAAGTAATAAAATTTGGGCACAAGGTTACAATATTTTCCATACTTACAGAATTATTGACATTTAAAGGTCACCAATACTCAGTGATGGCCAGGATCCAAAGACTCTGGTCTTCCTATCCATGGCTACTAAAAATGTGAAACAGGAGAATATTGCGATTCTTATTGTGAACCTATCACAGCAAAGACTAGGCCATGGTGAAACTCCCTGGCAATGAGATCAGTCTTTCTGTGCAAGCACACTTACCTTATGTGATGGATGCATTTCCCTTACCATTTTCCATATCTTGTCACTATTTTTCCTTGCAAAATAGTTTAAGAACTTCTTGTAAAATTAAGCAACTTGTAATATATTAGTTCTATAAACTATAAGAATTGGAAATACATACATACACTAAGACACATGTAAATGGACTCAAATGATAAAATTATTTATATCTATAAATATGTATATAATCCAAATTTCTATTAATTAGTTAGTGAATGAAAAATGGTTTAATTTCCAAGAACCACTACATATGAATGTATGTAGCAGTCACTATGCTAACAGAAAACACTAGATTCCAAGGAGTACAGTATTATTCTAGTTACTCATATCATATACAAAGAAAATCTATAGGATTTACAATGCAGACCAGTAGTTTCTGAGAACTTGAAGTATCAGGAGGAGGTGATATAAGGCTTCCATGTTATAATGGTAGTTATGGTTGCACAGTATACAGTTGTATGTGGACATTGATCTGCATATTTAGAAATAAATCCTTATACTTTATTCAAACTTACTTCAGTGATGTTAAAATAAACTAATGGAACCTGTGTGCAAGTGGGGTTCATGATAGTCTAAGGAATCACAGGTCTAGCTGGGCAGGGAGGTGTTTACTAGAAACACATGATACCACAGTACTTATCTTTTCTCTTCTGGCTTGGTTAGCATCCCCAGAGAACTTTTCCACCTAATCTTCTTAAAAGGTTTACATTGCCTGTAGAATTCTAAGGGCAGCTTTGGAAAGAGTGCTCAGAATGTAGCATTCTGCTTTTAAGCCTGTACTTAAGGCAATTCTTTTCACTAAAGTATCTTGACCATCCATGTAAACAGTTTCCTCATCCACAGATTCCCCGAGGTATCCTCTTCAGTGGACAGAACTTCAGTATTCTGGCAGTTAGGGAAGGCAACATCATTCCTTTGAAAGCTGTATGTGAGGACTCTGGGAAACTGATTTCTCTTAGACTTTCAGTCTCTGACTCCTGTTATAGTGCACAGTGTTCACTCTTGTTCTTTAAATGCTGTGCTCTTCTAGATATACTGGATGGTCTTGAGTTTCTGTTTCACTTTCAGATTTGGGGTTTTTGTTTTGTTTTGTTTTTAAAATAACTTCATGGTGTCCTCCCTTCCAATTCTAAACTTCTCTGCTTGGCTTGCCACTTATGAAGATGTGCTCTATCATTGCCTTTCATATTCCATTAACTTCTTTTACTTTTTGCTTAACATTAACTATATTTACTCTGACAACAAGCACCTTTAATGTTATGTTTTAAAACAGAAAATAGTTGAACGCATGTTTTGATCCACCATCATGACCTGCTTCTAGGGTATATATATATATTCTGTATTTGCAAAGTAAATACAAAATAATTGCTGAGACTTTCAGAGAAAGAGACATGATATTTTAATTGCTAAGGAAAAAACATTGTATAAGGAAGGTGTGCTTGCACAGAAAGACTGGTCACAATGCCAGGATGTCTCACCATAGCCTAACCCTTGTAGTTACAGATGCACAATATTTATATTCTTATCAAGGACAATGGATGTAGAAGTATTTACTTACTCTTATTTATTCATTCATTTAGATTTTTGGCCCATATCATGCCTCAGGGTGTGCATTCAAATTATACATCATAAAAATAATCTAAAACCAGAGGCCAATTTTCCAGTTTCCAAAAAGAAATAGAGCCATCATGTGAGCATGCATATTTACAGGAGTTTGGCCAACACAATTTATTGCTGTAAGCAGGTCTCTATTGGAAGCCAATTTCCGTATAGAAGTTTGCTGTAGCAGGACAGAAAAGTCTTATGATCCAGATATTCATTGGCATCTGGATATGAGAGAAGTAGAGATGCCAGGGAAGCTGGTGTGATTGAGTCATTGGCGAGAAAGTCATTCCTTGGACAGGGCTTCAGTGAACTCTGCCAAAACATGGCTCTCTTCATTGCTTATTTTGTATGCATTTCCATTGCTAACATGGCTCTCTGAAAGAAGTATTTGTCATATTTACTTTGGATTTTCTCTATATGTGCTAATGTAACTTTGTCCACTTAACCTATAAACTCTTAAATGATATTTCATACTTATGGACCTCAGGTCCTAGTTTTTTTTTTTAATCAAACTTCTCAATGCAGACTCTATTATACCTTGTATAACATGTTTTGATTATTAAATAATTTATTCTAAGAAGTATAATCAGATTTTATTGATCTATAACCTCATTAAATTTAATCTCCACACTAACATAAACAGAATTTAACAATACTTTATCTATTTTAAATAACCACTATGAGTATGAAAGTTAATACATGGCTTAATTTCAATTTATTTTTAATAATGGAAGATAAAAAATTGACATTTTAAAGATATAATGTCTGATTTACTTATAACATACTTTAATGTATAAAATTAATAAAATTTTGATATCAATTTTTATCAATAGCATTGTTTTTGGTATTTTGAGACAGGGTTTCTCTGTGTAGCCTTCTGCTGCCCTGGGAACTCATTCTGTAGACCAGGCTGGCCTCAAACTCATAAAGATCCACTTGCCTCTGCCTCCTGAGTGCTTGGAATTAAAGGAATGTACCACCACCACCTGGATTCATTAGCACTCTCTTAAGAAATGTGAGAAGAAATATTATCAAGAGAAATCTTTATGCCAATCAACTTTTTTGTTTTTGAAAATACAACAAAACATAACGTAAATGATGTCTGAAATAGATCTACAAAGATGAAAGTGGCAGTTTTGTTCTTGAGGCAGTGTGATTTAAATAAAAATACTAGTTAATCAGATTTTGTGGGGGAAGAACTGATACTTGTAGGTTTTCTTACAAGGTTTTAATTTAATACTTCTTATCATATGGAAACAAAAGAAATACAAAAATGAACCACAGAGGTTTTATAGTATCAGTAGTGTGTTAGCTAATTTTGTCTTGGTTTCTATAATAAAATTTCTGTATAACTAAAGATACTCTGGTGGTACAAGCTTAGATTCCTATCTCTGACTGCCATATAAATGGAATTTGAATGAGAAAGCCCCACCCCATATGGTTATATATTTGAATGTTTCATTCCTAGTTAGTTGAACTGTTTTGAGAAGAATTAGTATGTGTGGACTTGCTAGAGGAGATGTGTCACTGAGAATGTTTTTTGAGGTTTTAAAAGTTCATGCCAGGAATAGTCTTTCTCTCTCTCTGCCTTTAGATGTAAGTTTATAGCTACTACTCCTGCACCAGGCCTGCCTGCTTGCTGCCTTGATCCTGTCTGTGATGGTCTCAATTAAATGTTTTCTTTTATAGGTTGCCTCCGTTGTAGTGTCTTTTCACAGCAGTAGAACAGTAACTATATAATAGATAAGAATCAGAAACAGAGATTGGGGGAAATGCTCACTCTTGAGTAACTGCTTAGAACATGCAAGGAACTTCCTGCGCTAGATTCCAACCCCACAAAGCAAAATCATTAAAGATTAATAGGAAGCAAGAGATGTCTGCTGCTACTTTGTTCTTTAAGTTAGATGTATAGAGTGTGACAGGGGAATTAGTAAGCAGTCTTTGTCATAGCAGAAGGACTTTGCTGGGGTACAAATTAAGAGATAAGATTTAAATATAGTGTTTGAACATTTCAAAGACAGAGGATTTCAGGATGTGTGAGCCACATGCTGAAAATTATACATGAAGCTGAGAGAAGAATCAAAGGCCTGAGAATGCTTTCAAGCATCAGAGATAAAAATGATGACACAGGCTAGAAGGGCAGAACCAGTGGGGAAGAACACGCCGAAGTGAGACGCTTGAGTCCCTTCCTTCTTCTATCAGGAAAATTATCTTTTGATATTTACACAACACTTGAATATTTTCATAATGGGTTTTTAAAGTTTTGGACAATTTCATACTTTCTGTAGCACACTGTGATCCTATCCACACCTCAACAGCATAGTCAGTCTCATCCTCGCCTGACTCAAGACTGAACTTTTTTCCAAACTAGTCACTCTCTACTCTGATCTCTTTCCTTTCCTTTTTCTTCCTTTTTCCTTCCTCCCTTCCTTCTTACCTTCCTCTTTCCTTCCTTCCTTCTTTCTCTATCTCTCTCCCGCTTTTCTTCCCTGTTTTTGTGCAGCCCTCTGCAGACAGACAACGCTGCCTTGCGTTCATGGCTGCAATGACCATGTTACATCTAGGGGAAAGTGCTTCACTTCACTCCTCCTTATGCCTCTCTTACCCAATCCTTCATTGTCTCCTCTGTAATGTTCCTTAGGATTCGGAAGAGTTGACAATTTACTGTTTAGAGCAAAGGACTTAATGGTTACTTACTTTCAGCATTTTGACATATGACTCCTTCCCTTGACATCATCTACTACCAAGAGAGTCTTCTCTGACCATGTTTGAGAGCTTCATTAGTCTATGAGTTCAAACAAACTTTCAGAAGGCAGTTTAACTACATGTTCATTTAGCAAAATAATAGTATTAAATCACCTCATGGGGCCTGTTATCTCCCTAGCTATATGTGGTGATATTTTATCTGTGTCTCCCTGTTGCTGGAGAGGTCCCACCAAGCCCCACAGTTCCACAACCCATGTATAAAATAAACACACAGACACTTACATTATCTTAACTGCTTGGCCATTAGCTCAGGCCTATCATTGTCTAGCTCTTACTCTTATATTTAGCCCATTTATATTAATCTCTACTTTGCCACATGGCTCGTGGCTTACCAGTACTTTACATCTTCCTTGTCCTGGCCGCGGCTCCAGGCAGTCTCCCGCTCCACCTTCCTGTTCCCTCAATTCTCCTCTCTGTTAGTCCTGCCTATACTTCCTGTCTGGCTACTGGCCAATCAGTGCTTTATTAACATATTTGTCATACAGAACATCCCACAGCATCTCCCAATAAAGTTTATTTGAGGAGCAGAGGAAAAAGCCAACCACTGTATTAGACATAGAATTCAGACAATGGTAGCACATGCCTTTAAACCTAGCATTTAGGAGGCAGAAATTCATCTGGATCTCTGTGAGTTTAAGGCCACACTAGGAACAGAACCAGGAGTAGTGGTGCATGTCTTAAATTCCAACACTAGTTAACCATAAAGGTCTGGAGGTCTGTACAGACAGACAGCAAGTGACAGACCTGGGCAGGAAGAGGAAGTGATGTAACTGGGCAGAGAGAGGAAATGAGTTAGCAGAACAGAAAGGAATATAGGCATGGGTATACAGAAAGTAGGTCTTTTTGGAAGCTGAGGGTCTGTAAGGTGAGGATGGCTTTATCTTGTCCTATTCCTCTGATCTTTCAGAACTTACCCCAATATCTGGCTCTGGGTTTTTTGTTAATAAGACCATTTAGCAATTCGTCTTACAATTGGTGCCCAATGTTACTTATAGCTATAGGTTTTGAACCAACACATATTCTTCCTGAGGAGTGAGTCTATGAGCTAGTAAAAGATTGGTTGGTAACCGAGGCCATCCATGCTGCTATTGCACCAGTGGGCATTTTATGTAGTTCAATATAGAAATACATAGGATAATGTGAAATAGATTATGTGGGAGACAGAGTATCAATGAATGGAGACAAGGCAAAAGTATTGAATCACTCAGTCAAATAAAATAAAAGCATGAAAGGATATAAGCATTTTTACTTAGATGTAGAAGCATGTAGGAGTTGTAGCTGAAGCTGAAAGTGACGTCCAAAGAAAATTTTTTAAAAAGGCTTTTGAATTACATCTAATCAAAGAAATGTATCTAGAGATAAAGAATATTGAAGACACAGAATAGGGGTTAGAATCCTATGTTCATCATCACATAAAACCCTTCAGGCTCTTTTCTGATCAGTCAGAATGCCTAGTCTATTTTATAAGTCTGGATTTGAATATTAGTTGTCTTTGAAACAGAGAATGCGAACACTGGAGGCCACTGGGGTTCCAGATGCACAGGAAGGAACAGTTAATCCTTCTCATAGAGACAAATGTATTCTGCATTTTGTTTCATGTTTTCCATAATTTGCAAGATGATCACAGATACTGTGGGCAAGACATTGAATACTAGAATTAAATATGGTCAAACTTTAAATAAGTCCATTTTCCTTTATTAAATTTCTGTTTCCTGTTTTTTTTTTGAGGTGGTAGTTTGATAATGTTATGTGGAAAGTTACAGAGTTTTGACCCATAGATGAAAACTGATGTTAGGGACTAGAGCATTATCATTATAATTAAAGAGAAGGCACTTTGGAGTCATGGGGATGGGGAGATATAATGGTTCATCTTTATTGTCAACTTGATTAGATTTAGAATTATCTAGGACACATATTTCCAAATGGATAAGAATGTTTAACTGGACAAGGAAGATACGTTTTGAATGTCGTTGGCATCATCCCATGGGCTGAGCTCCAAACTGAATAGAAAGTGAAAAATGAGAAATACAGGTAAGCACCTACATTCCTAGTCCTCTGCCTCCTTTTCTATTGAGACTGGAAGAGGTGAGGATCGTCAAGCTTCTAATACTGTTGTGATTTAAATGTGAAATTCCTCTATAGACTCAAGCATTTATGTACTTGGTCCTCAGTTGGTTCCATTGTCATAGGAGGCTGTGAACTTCAGAAGATGGAACTTCATTTAAAGAAGTAAGTAACAGGAAGTGAACATAGGTTTATAGTCCAGATACACATTCTATTTCCTGTATCCCGACTGCTGTAATAATATGACTAGCTGCTCCATTCTCCCACCTCTGTCTTCACGTCAATCTCCCTTTCATCATCATAATGGAATATAACCCTTCTGTTGTGAAGAGTCCAGATAAACTCTTCCTTAAATTTCTGAGACACAGCAACAAGAAAATTATCCAACACACATACCATGATGGACGGTACCTTGAAGCCATGAGCCAAAATGAACCCTTTTCTAAGTGCTTCCTCTCAGAGGTTTGGTCACACTGGCAAGAGATATAGCTAGAATTTCCGACAGTGATGTAGAAAGCTCCCTATTGCTTGGTATAGCTTGTAAATCAATGCTCCACAATTTTAAAATGTGAGCTTTAATAATATTCATAATCTCAGTTTCTTTTGTATTTTGCATAAAAGAAAATCATAGGTCAAAGAAATTATTTTCATTAAAATACTGAAAAATTGTGGATTTCTGTCATAACAATAAGTTTACAAGGAAAGTATTTGTTTCTAAAAACCCATGATATAATGTTTTAGAATTATCAATGTTCAGATGGGTGATTAAATCATGTTCTATTCTTGCATGTATTTCATTATTTATTTTTCTGATTACCTTTAAGTTTAAATATTTTATTTTATTACATTTTTATGCTTACAAGTTTTCCCAAATTCATGAGTGTTATCAGACTTTTCATAATAAATGATAAGATCAAGATATGACTTAAGTTAATGATATCTGGAATAAGCTTTTTGTAACTAAGTTCTTTTCATGTTACTTTGAAAAGATCTGATTTTATACATCAGATGTTAAATGAAAAGGGCAAACTTTAAAGATAGAAGACTAAACACTCTTTTTTTAAAAGATTTATTTATTATGCATACGGTGTTATGCCTGCATGTATCCTTGCAGGCCAGAAGAAGTCACCAGATTTCATTATAGATGGTTATGAGCCACCATGTGGTTGCTGGGAATTGAACGCAGGACCTCTGGAAGAACAGCCAGTGCTCTTAACCTCTGAGCCATCTCTCTATCCCCACTAAATACTCTTTAATAGCAGGTTTTTTCATAGTTTCCAGAATAAGAGAAAATGAAAAAAAAATAAATTATATTTCCAGGCTGTAGCTTTGAACATGAATTCTAATGCTTTTATTTCTCTGTTTTCTAATTTAAGTTATAGATTTGGTTGTCTACATTATTTTATTTTATTTACCTCCATGCAGTAATTAATTAGCTGATGCAACAAATGTGTATTTATCTGACTATTGAATTTGAAGAAAATAAAGAGTAAAGGATGATGTTTCCCTTATAAAGTGCCTTACTCAAAAGTATAGCTTACCTTGGAGATTCTGCTCAAGGCTGTCTGCTGCCTTTTGCCTGGATTGAGAGGGACTGATGTGAGATTAATTCCTAGGTAAATGCTATTGCTTCAGTAGCTGAATTCACTGCCACGAACATAGTTGAGAATAAACTGGACAATTCTAGCAACTATTAATTTCATATATGGTACCATTATATACAATGAACCACCTTATAATTTATTTCACATTTACTTTATATTTGGAGAAAAGAACAGTAATTAATTTGTCATTCTAGAACAAGTCCAGTAATCTTAGCAATTGCAGACAAAGGGATTGGAGATACCTCTGAATCCTTTAGAAAGTTTCCTTTCAGAGATATTTTCTAACAGAAGAGCTTGTTCCTAATATTTGTAGTCTTTTGGGGAGGGAAACAACATTCTCACCTACTGCTCTAAGATATGAGAGGAATAGCAATCAGTGCTTAAATTTTTTTTCACTGAGGATGAGTGAGTCCTTGCAATAGAGATACTAGAATTCAGAATAGTCAAACTCTAAGGTTTAAGACTGAAGATGCCTGTCTGTTATGAATGAGTCTCAGATTTCACTGTAAGCTCTTTTCCAGCTCTATCCGACTATTCCTCATCTGTTAGAAAAGAGCCAATTAAATGGGGATATTTACCATCTTAAAAAATTTCCCTACTCACCAACTGGAATATTTACTGATGAATAGTAAAATTCCAACATTGAAGATATCCCTGAAGAGTGAGAAGAAAAAAACAGTAGGCCATGCACTACAGAGGGCAGACAATCACATTTAATAACCAAGGAGAGTCTGTGGCTCCCTGCTATTGACCCTTTTCTAAGGAGTGAGCAGCTACTGAGGCTTCAAACAAAACCAAGCATGCTGCTTTCCTAAGAAACTAAACTGCAGGGTGCTATGCTGTATTGTAGCTTTTATTGTAATATATTATTACTATTTGAGTTGGTTCTTGTTCCCAAAGACAATTTGACTAGAATATTTATGCTTTTTGCTTGGTAGTAACTAGTAATGGAATCTTAGTTAGCAAGTTGTAAATTGAACCTACATTCCTTGACAAAAATATCCAGCTACCCCTTTGATAAATTTTATGGTTGTAGAAGGCAGAAAGCCATCTTTTTCCATGAGGTACTTTCGTATCCTCCTGCTTGGCCCTAAAACTGCAGCTATGAAATCAGCAGGAAGCAGGAGAAAGGATAACTAGTTCATGGAGCCTATTCTTCTATTCACAGCAGGAGTTGTCTAAGTGGCCCTGTGTAGTGAGGAAACCAGTCTCTTACAGACCCCTGCAGTGTGGTACTCTACCGTTCTTTCAATGCCGTTCTTTCTATCTTGCCAACTAAACTTAATTATTTTTGCTCTGTTTTCAAAGAAGAAAAAAAATTACTAACTATTGTTATTCATGTAGTTGGGATCATTCCACTTTAACATTTCTTTCTTTGACCATGCAATCAGGATATTACTTTGAGATGGAAAAATATTTATTATATGTAATTTTTTTCCTTCCAGATGGCCACTAAGCTTGAAATGACACCTTTTTGTTTGTTTCTGTGTAGTACTTTGTCTAAAGTTAAGTGCTTTTGAGTCTTGGCAAATGGTTATAGACCGAATGTTATAAGCAGCCCAACAATTCCCACTGTTAGGCATCTCATGAAACACCAAGCTGACAGCTACAACATATATGCACAGATATAGTGCAGACCTATGAAGGCCCCATGATTGCCACTTAAGTCTTTGTGAACACATGTGAGCCCTGCTTAATTGATTCAGTGGACCATGTTATCCTGGTGTCCTTTATCCCCTCTGACTCCTACAATCTGTCCTCCTCTTCTTCTTCACGGTTCTCTGATCTCTGAGGAAAGGGACCCAATGGAAACCTCCAATTTAGACTCTCTTTCTCTGCATAATGACTAGCCATGGGTCTATGCACCTGCTCCCATATGCTGCAGGAGAAAGCCTCTGTAATGATGACTGTAGAAGTCACTGATCTATGAGTGTAGCATATCATTAGGTATATATATATATATATATATATATATATAAAATTTTCTTGCCAGTCATGTTTGATTTTATACTACGTCTTCCAGCTTTTCGGTCTTTGGTTCCTTACCACTCAAGCAGTGTAAAGAATGGGCTCCCTTTCCTGGTGTGGACCTCAAGTTAAACCAAACATTGGCCACTCCCACAAGTTCTGCTTTTAGGCAGGAGAGACTGAAGGTGGAGGAGTTTGTGTCTGGGTTGGTAACCAGATTTCTCTTTCTGTATCCTTCAGAGTACCTTCCCATACTCAAGAGACTAGAACATAGGGGTGAAGGCTCCATTCAAGAACCAGCTCAACCACTCCACATTCAATGAGCTGTGTGGATGCTGTCCTTGGCAATGGGACTACTCTTACAGTTTTTAGAGAGTAACCTGTACTAGCATCAGCCTGAGTTGTTTAGGGATCTCTATGGGACCCCCTCAGCCAATAATTCAACCAAATGTAACAATCTCACCACTAGACCATTGCCTGGTTGCAAAAGAAAGACAGTTCAGACTCCATATCCTTTATTCCTAGGAGTCCTCACTAGGGTCACCCTCACAGATTCCAGGAAGTCTCCACTCTAGCCCTTGATGCTCCCCAAACCCAGTTATCTCTCTCTGCATTCTCTCCGTCCATCACTTCCCCAAACCTGATCCTTCCTCCTTTGGTCCCTGTCCTGCCCGCACTAGCCCATAGTCCAACTACACAAGTCTTTTGGTATCTTCTTCAAGTTTTCATGACGCATGTCCTTTACTTGCATGGTAAGAGTTGTGCCTTGATATTTTGTATTACTTGAGGCTATTGTGAAGAGATTGTTGCCATGATTTCTTTCTCAGTCCATTTGTCATTTGTATACAAGAGAGTTACTGAATTTTTTAGTTAACCTTGCATCTAGCCACTTTGGTGAAAATGTTTATCAGCTTTAGGAGTTCCTCAGCAGAATTTTTAGGGTTGCTTATGGATACTATCATATCGTCTGCAAATAAATATTTTTTGACTTCTTTCCAATTTATATCCACTTCATCTCCTTCTGTTGTGTTATTGTTCAAGCTAAAACTTTAAGTGCTATATTGAATAGATATGGAGTGGGCAACTTTGTCTTGTTCTTGATTTTAGTGGAGTTGGTTTAAGTTTCCATTTAACTTGATGTTGGTTATAGGCTTTCTGTAAATTGCCTTTATTATGTATTGGTGAGTCCCTTGTATCCCTGACCTCTCTAGTACTTCTGCTATGAAGGGGTGTTGGATTTTGTCAAAGGCTTTTTCAGCATCTAATGAGATGGTCATATAGTATTTTTTTCTTTCAATTTGTTTATATGGTGGATTAGTTTGACAGACTTTCATGTTGAACCATCCCTGTATCTTGGAATGAAGCCTACTTGATCGTGGTGAATGATCTTCATTTTATAAAAATATTTTTAATTTATAATTAACTTAATTTCACAGATCAGCCACGGATTCCCCTGTCCTCCCTCCTCCCACCCCCCAGCCCTACCCCACAATCCACCCCCATTCCCACCTCCACCAAGGCAAGGTCTCCCCTGGGGAGTCAGTCCAGCCTGGTAGACTCAGCCAGCCTGTCCTGTCCTCCCTACACCAAGGCTGAACAAAGTGTCACAGCATAGGCCCCAGGCTCCAAAAAGCCAGCCCATGCACCAAGGACAGGTCCCCATTCCACTGCCTGGGGGCCTCCCAAGCAGTTCAAGCTAATCAACTGTCTCACTTATCTAGAGGGCCTGGTCCAGTTCCATGGGAGCTCCTCAGCCATTGGTTCACAGTTCATGCATTTCCACTAGTTTGGCTGTTTGTCCCTGTGCTTTTTCCCGATCATGGTCTCAATATCTCTCTCTCATACAATTCCTCTCTCTTGCTGATTGGACTCCCAGAGCTCCACCTGGGGTTTGGCCATGGATCTCTGCATCTGCTTCCACCAGTCACTGGAGGAGAGTTCTATCATGACAACCAGGGTAGTCAGCTCAGGCACTCTCTTGACCATTGCCAGTAGTCTACAGTGGAGGTATCTTTGTGGATTTCTGGGGACTTCTCTAGCACTCTGCTTCTTCCTATTCCCCTAGGGTCTTCCTTCATCATAGTATCTCCCTCTCCATTCTCCCACACTGCTCCTGATCCAGCTGGGACCTCCCTCTCCCCTAAGCTCT